>BTHU01000003.1:26812320-26949820 GCA_036184795.1 Tokudaia tokunoshimensis
CAGTACTTCTTTTTTTTTTTTTTTAATTTAATTTTATTTTATTTTTTTATTTTACATTCCAAATCACTCACTTCCCCTTTCCCGTTTTCCTCCCTCCCCGAAAGTCCCATAAGCCCCCTTCCCTCCCTCTTTTCTCCGTTCAACCCCCTCTCATTACTCTGTCCTGGCGTTCCCTACATCCAGTCTTTCCAGGACCAGGGGTCTCTCCTTCCATCTTTTTAGAAATCTATTGATATGCTGATTGTGTCTAGGGTATTCTGAGATTCTGGGTCAATATCCCCTTATCAGTGACTTCATACCATGTGTGATCTTTTGTGATTGGGTTACCTCACTAAGGATGATATTTTCAAGTTCTGACCATTTGCCTAGGAATTTCGTGAATTCATTGTTTTTAATTGCAGAGTAGTATTCCATTGTGTAAATATACCACATCTTCTGAATCCATTCCTCCGTTGAGGGACATCTGGGTTCTTTCCAGCTTCTGGCTATTATAAATAAGGCTGCTATGAATATAGTGGAGCATGTGTCCTTATTGCATGCAGGTAAAGTCTCTGGGTATATGCCCAGGAGTGGTATAGCCGGATCCTCCGGAAGTGTCATGCCCAGTTTTCTGAGGAGCCGCCAGACTGCTTTCCAGAGTGGTTGTACCAGCCTGCAATTCCACCAGCAGTGGAGGAGTGTTCCTCTTTCTCCACATCCTCGCCAACAACTGCTGTCTCCTGTGTTTTTGATCTTAGCCATCCTGACTGGTGTGAGATGGAATCTCAGGGTTGTTTTGATTTGCATTTCCCTAATGACTAAGGATGATGAACATCTCTTTAGGTGCTTCTCAGCCATTAGATATTCTTCAGGTGAGAACTCTTTGTTTAGCTCTGTACCCCATTTTTTAATAGGGTTACTTGCCTCTCTGGAGTTTAACTTCTTGAGTTCTTTGTATATCTTGGATATTAGCCCTCTGTCGGATGTAAGGTTGGTAAAGATCATTTCCCAGTTAGTTGGTTGCCGCTTTGTCTTTTTGACGGTGTCTTTTGCCTTGCAAAAACTTTGTAATTTAATGAGGTCCCATTTGTCTATTCTTGATCTTAGAGTATAAGCTATTGGAGTTCTGTTCAGGAAATTCTCCCCTGTGCCCATATGTTCAAGGTTCTTCCCTAGTTTCCCTTCTATTAGTTTCAGTGTGTCTGGTTTTATGTGGAGATCTTTGATCCACTTAGAATTGAGCTTAGTGCAAGGAGATAAGGATGGGTCAATTTGCATTCTTCTGCATGTTGACCTCCAGCTGAGCCAGCACCATTTGTTGAAAAGGCTATCTTTTTTCCACTGGATGGTTTTAGCTCCTTTGTCAAAGATCAAGTGACCATAGGAGTGTGGATTCATTTCTGGGTCTTCAATTCTGTTCCATTGATCTACATGTCTGTTACTGTACCAATACCATGCAGTTTTTAACACTATTGCTCTGTAGTACAGCTTGAGGTCCGGGATACTGATTCCCCCAGAGGTTCTTTTACTCTTGAGAATAGTTTTAGCTATTCTGGGTTTTCTGTTATTCCAGATGAATTTTTGAATTGCTCTTTCTAACTCTATGAAGAATTGAGTTGGGATTTTGATGGGGATTGCATTGAATCTGTGTATTACTTTTGGTAAGATGCTCATTTTTACTATATTAATCCTGCCAATCCATGAGCATGGCAGATTTTTCCATCTTCTGAGGTCTTCTTCAATTTCTTTCTTCAGAGACTTGAAGTTCTTGTCATACAGATCTTTCACTTGTTTGGTTAGCGTCACGCCAAGATACTTAATATGGTTTGTGGCTATCGTAAAGGGTATTATTTCTCTTACTTCTTTCTCAGCCTGCTTATCCTTTGAGTATAGGAAGGCTTCTGACTTGCTTGAGTTGATTTTATATCCGGCCACTTTGCTGAAGTCGTTTATCAGCTGTAGGAGTTCTCTGGTGGAGTTCTTTGGGTCGCTTATGTATACTATCATATCGTCTGCAAATAGTGATAGTTTGACTTCTTCCTTTCCAATTTGTATCCCTTTGACCTCTTTTTGTTGTCTAATTGCTCTAGCTAGAACTTCAAGTACTATATTGAAAAGATATGGAGAGAGAGGGCAGCCTTGTCTAGTCCCTGATTTTAGTGGGATTGCTTCAAGTTTCTCTCCGTTTAGATTGATGCTGGCTACTGGTTTGCTGTAAATTGCTTTTACTATGTTTAGATATGGGCCTTGAATTCCTGATCTTTCCAAGACCTTTAGCATGAAAGGATGCTGAATTTTGTCAAATGCTTTCTCAGCATCTAATGAGATGACCATGTGGTTTTTTTCTTTGAGATTGTTTATGTAGTGGATTACATTGATGGATTTCCTTATATTGAACCATCCCTGCATCCCTGGGATGAAGCCTACTTGATCGTGGTGAATGATCGTTTTGATGTGTTCTTGGATTCGGTTGGCAAGAATTTTATTGAGTATTTTTGCATCGATATTCATAAGAGAGATTGGCCTGAGATTCTCTTTCTTTGTCGGATCTTTGTGTGCTTTTGGTATTAGTGTAATTGTGGCTTCATAGAACGAGTTGGGTAGTGTTCCTTCTGTTTCTATTTTGTGGAACAGTTTGAAGAGTATTGGTGTTAGGTCTTTTCTTTGAAGGTCTGATAGAATTCCTGCACTAAAACCATCTGTGACCTGTGCTTTTTTTGGGTTGGAAGACTTCCAATGAACAACTTCTATTTCTTCAGGGTTATAGGACGGTTTAGATGGTCTATTTGATCCTGATTTAATTTTGGTACTTGGTATCTGTCAAGGAAATTGTCCATTTCCTCAAGATTTTCTAGTTGTGTTGAATACAGGTTTTTGTAGTAGGATCTGATGATTTTTTGAATTTCCTCAGTTTCTGTTGTTATCTCTCCCTTTTCGTTTCTGATTTTATTAATTTGGATACTATCTCTGTGCCCTCTGGTTAGTCTGGCTAAGGGCTTATCTATCTTGTTGATTTTCTCAAAGAACCAACTCCTCGTTTTGTTGATTCTTTGTATGGTTTTATTTGTTTCTACTTGATTGATTTCAGCCCTGAGTTTGATGATTTCCTGCCTTCTACTCCTCTTTGGTGTATTTGCTTCTTTTTGTTCCAGGGCTTTCAGGTGTGCCATTAAGCTGTTAGTGTATGCTGTCTCCCGTTTCTTTTTGGCGGCACTCAGGGCTATGAATTTTCCTCTTAGCACTGCTTTCATTGTGTCCCATAAGTTAGGGTATGTTGTGCCTTCATTTTCATTAACTTTCAAAAAGTCTTTGATTTCTTTCTTTATTTCCACCTTGACCAAGTTATCATTGAGTAGAGCATTGTTCAGCCTCCATGTGTACGTGGGTTTTCTTTTGTTTTTGTTGGCCATTGAAGACCACCCTTATTCCATAGTGATCTGATAGGAGGCATGGGATTATTTCTATCTTCTTGTATCTGTTGAGGTCTGATTTGTGACCAATTATATGGTCAATTTTGGAGAAGGTACAGAAGAAGGTGTATTCTTTAGCTCTAGGATGAAATGATGTATATATCTCAGTTAGTTCCATTTGGTCCAAGGCTTTCAATTAGATTCACAGTGTCCCTGTTTAGTTTCACTGCTTTCCTGAACGATCCCTTTTCAGAGAGCGGGGTGTTGAAGTCACCCACTATTTTTGTGTGCGGTGCGATGTGTGCTTTGAGTTTTAGTAAAGTTTCTTTTACGAATGTAGTTTGTGCCCTTGCATTTGGAGCATAGCTATTCTAGGATTGAGAGTCTTGATGAGTGATTTTTCCCTTGATAGTATGTAGTGTCCTTCACTGTGTCTTTTTTGATGACTTTGGGTGAAAATCATTTTTTATGCCGAGATTAGGATTGGCTACTCCAACCTCGTTCTCTTGGGGCCATTTGCTTGTAAAATTGTTTTCCCAGCTTTTACTCTGAGGTAGTGTTTGTCTTTGACACTGAGGTGCGTTTCCTGCATGCAGGCAAAATGCTGGGTCCTGTTTTACGTATCCAGTCTGCTAGTCTATGTCTTTTAATTGGGGAATTGAGACCATTGATATTAAAGAGAAGATTAAGGGCATAGTGATTATTGCCATTCTGCCCATTCTTGTACGCTATCTTTATGTTTGAGGTGGTTATCTACTTTTGGGTTTGATTCAAGAAGGTTATTATCTCATTTTTTCCAGGGTGTTGTTCTCTCCCCTGTATTGGAGGTTCCACCTATTATCCGTTGGCAGGGCTGGATTTGTGGAAAGATATGTGAAAATTTGGTTTTATCATGGAATATCTTGGTCTCTCCATCTATGGTGATTGAGAGTTTTGCTGGGTATAGTAGTCTAGGCTGGCATTTTGTGCTGTCTTAGTGTCTGCATGAGATCTTGCCCAGGATCTTCTGGCTTTCATAGTCTCTGGTGAGAAGTCTGATGTGATTCGGATAGGTCCTTCCTTTGTAAATGTTACTTGGCCCTTTTCTCTTACTGCATTTAGTATTCTTTCTTTGTTTAGACATTCGGTGTTTTGATTATATGTGACGGGAGGTATTTCTGTTCTGGTCCATCTGTTTGGAGTTCTGTAGGCTTCTTGTATGTTCAATCGGTCATCTCTCTCTTTAAGTTAGGGAAGTTTTCCTCCATAATTTTGGTGAAGATGTTTACTGGCCCTTTAAAGTTGCAAATCTTCACTCTCATCTATACCTATATACCTTAGGTTTGGTCTTCTCATTGTGTCCTGGATTTCCTGGATGTTTTGGGTTACGCGTTTTTTTGCATTTTGCATTTTTCTTTGACTGTTGAGTCGATTGCTTTCTATGGAATCTTCAGCACCTGAGATTTCTTTCTTCCATCTCTTGTTTCTATTGTTGATGTTTGCATCTATGACTCCTGATTTCTTCCCAAGGTTTTCTATCTCCAAAGTTGTCTCCCCTTTGTGATTTCTTAGTTGTTTCTACTTCCTTTTTAGTTCCTGGATGGATTTGCTGAGATCCTTCACTTGTTTGTTTTGTATTTTCCTGTATTTCTTTAAGGGTATTTTGCATTTCCTCTTTCAGGATTTCTTCCTGATGACCCACGTTCTCCTGCATTTCTCTGAGCGATTTTTGTGTTTCCTCCTCATGGGATTCCATCTGTTGATCCATCGTCCCTCCTGCATTTCTTTAAGCAGTTTCTCGTGTTTCCTTTGTAAGGGCATCTAACCGTTGATTCATTTCTTTAAGCAATTTTTGTGTTGCCTCCTTATGGGCATCCGTCTGTTGACCCATATTCTTCTGCATTTCTTTATGCAAATTTCGTGATTCCTTTGTGAGTGCATCTACCCGTTGATTCATCTCATTAAGCGATTTTTGTGTTGTCTCCTTGTGCGCCTCCATCTTTTGATCCATGTTCTCCCGCATTTCTCTAAGCGATTTTGTGTTTCCTTTGTAAGGGCTTCTAACCGTTGATTCATGGTCTCCGGTAACTCTTTATGAGATTTATTTGTGTCCTTCTTGTGATCCTCTAATAGCATCATGAAAGTGATTTTAAATCCAGATCTTGTCTTTCGGGTGTGGTGGGGTATCCAGGACTTGCTGCTGTTGGAGAGTTGGGTTCGGATGGTCCCTCATTAACTTTGATTACTGTTTAGTAACATTCCTACGTTTGCCCTTTTGCCATCTGGATACCTCTGGTGTTAGTTGGTCCTGCTGCCACTGGCTGTTGGTTGGACCTCCTGTGAGCCTGCAAAGCTATTTCTGCCCCCCCTGGAATTACCAGGATTCCCCTGGCACCGATTTCTGGGGCCTGCCTGCTCCTGAGTGACTTTGGAGCCCTAATGTGCTTTTGCCCCAAGTGATCTTATATTGGGGGAGGCCTTGCACATCTAAAGGGCTCAGCCTAGTGGATTCCTGGAGCAGAGGTCGCCAAAGGGAGGCTGGCAGCTCCTGCCCTGTGCAGGGGGGGTTGTGATCTCTCCTGGGGGGGGAAGGGGGCGTCCCTCTGCCAGGCAGAAGTCCCACAGCAGATCTGGCGCGCTGGTCACTGCAGATCAGCCCAGCAACCTGGGAGCAGGTTACACACAAGCTGCCTGAACCCGAAGCGATATTATGCCTGTCTGGTCTCTGAGCCTGGCGGTCCCAACTACCTGGTCACTGGAGCAAAGATGGCGGAGGGCAGTCTCCGTGGCGCCGCTCACCCTGTGGTCACGATGGCCCGCTGATCTGGCACCCAGACGACCACAGCGCCAACCCGCCCTCGGGCACAGACGGAAGTCCCCAACAGGCCGTGTCCCAAGTGATGTTATATCGGGGGGGAGAGCCTGGGATAACCGGTCCTCCATCGCAGGTCCGCGGGAACAGAGGTCGCGGAAGGGAAGCTGGCAGGCTCCCTCCCTGCGCGGGGTCCCTCCACCAGGCAGAAGGTCCCACCGCGGAACTGGCGCGCTGGTTACTGCAGATCAGCCCAGCACCTGGGAGCAGGTTACACACAAGCTGCCTGAAACCGAAGCGATATTATGCCTGTCTGTCTCTGAGCCTGGCGGTCCCAACTACCTGTTCACTGGAGCAGAAGATGGCGGAGGGCAGGTCTCCCTATGCCCAGTTTTCTAAGGAACTGCCAAACTGATTTCCAGAATGGTTGTACCAGCTTGCAATCCCAACCAGCAGTGGAGGAGTGTTCCCCCTTTTCGTCTCCACAATCTCTCCAGAACCTGATGTCTCCTGAGTTTTTTCTTAGCCATTCTGACTGGTATGAGGTGAAATCTCATGAGTTGTTTTGATTTGCATTTCCCTGATTGACTAAGGGATGTTGTACATTTTTTTAGGTGCTTCTCAGTCATTCGACATTCCTCAGGGGAAAATTCTTTGTTTAGTCTTCTGTACACTAGTTTTTTTAATAGGGTTATTTGTACTCTGGAGGTCTAACTTCTTGAGTTCTTTGTATATATTGAATATTAGCCCTCTGTCAGATGTAGGGTTGGTAAAGATCGTTTCCCCATTTTGTTGGTTGCCATTTTATTTTATTGACAGGTCCTTTGCCTTATAGAAACTTTGTAATTTTATAAGGTCCCCATTTGTCAATTCTTGATCTTAGGGCATAGGCTATTGGTGTTCTGTCAGGAAATTTTCCCCTGTGCCTATATGTTCAAGGCTCTTCCCCAGTTTCTTTTCTATTAGTTTCAGTGTGTCTGGGTTTATGTGGAGGTCCCTTGATCCACTTGGACTTGAGCTTAGTACAAGTAGATAAGAATGGATCTATTTGCATTCTTCTACATGCTAGCCAACAGTTGATCCAAGCGCGCTGTGCCAGAGGATGGACCCCAAGCTGGAGACTGAAACTGGGAGGCTTCCACCAGAGGTTTCTGGGCATGAACTTTCTTGAGCTGCAGGGCAGGTCTCACTTGTGCAGCCTTCTCTACGACACTGGGTGGATAGCTAGCTTCCTGTGCCACTTGGAGATGGCGTGCTGTGGCAGAGGATGGTCCCAAGCCAGAGACAGAAAACCAGAAGACCAAAATTGTACGGTAAAATTGAAGATTTACATGGAAAATATTTCTGTTAAAATAGAAGAGATATATAGAAAAACATGTTAAAATTGAAAATTTTCATGGAAAATTAAAGAGTAAAATGGTAGACATAAAAATATTGCTAAATTAATTGAAAAAAGGAAGTAGAAACATTTTATGATAGAATTGAAGATTTATGTGGAAAATATTTCTGATAAAATTGTAGCAAGAGTAAAAACATTTTCTGATAAAGTTGAAGATTTACATGGAAAATATCTCTGATAAAATTGAAGAAATTTATACAGATAAATTAGGTAGGAATTAAAATATTCCTATGTTGATTAAAAGTAGAATTATAAACATTTTCTGAGAAAATTGAAGATTTACATGGAAAAATATTTCTGATAAAATTGAAAAAAATATATGGAAAAACATTAAAATTGAAGACTATCATGGAAAATTATACAGATAAAATGGTAGGCATAAAAATACTTCTAAGTTGATTAAAAGTGAAATTATAAACATTGTCTGATAAAATTGAAGATTTATGTGGAAAATATCTCTGATAAAATTGAAGAAATATATAAAAACACATTAAGATTTAGTATTTCATGGAAAAATTATACAGATAAAATGTTAGCATAAAAATATTCTATGTTTTTTGACAGTGGAATTATAAACTTTCTGATAAAATTGAAGATCTACAAGGAAAATATTCCTGAAAATATTCAAGAAATATATATTTTCAATCAATTTAGGTATATTTTTATGCCTACTACCTTATCTTTATAATTTTTCATGAAATAGGCAGTTTTGACGTGTTTTTCTATGTATTTTTTTGAGTTTTATAAGAAATAGTTCCTTATAGATTTTCAGTTTTATCAGAAAATGATTATAATTCCACTTTCAATCAACTTAGGAATATTTTTATGCCTATTATTTATCTGTATAATTTTTTCCATGAAATAGTCAATATTTTTCTTTTTTTATTATTTTCTAAATTTTTTATTTACATTTCAAATGATTTCTCCCTTTCTGGTTCTGCCCTCCCTGAAAGTTCCATAAGCTCCCTTCCCTCCCTCTGTTCCCACTCAAACCCCCTCTCGCTTCTCTGTCCTGGTATTCCCCTACATCCAGTCTTTCTAGGACCAGAGGGGTCTCTCCTTCCATCTTCTTGGGAAATTTATTGATATGTGAACTGAGTCTTGGGTTATTCCGAGATTCTGGGGTTAATATCTCCTTATCAGTGACTGCATACCATGTGTGTTATTTGTGATTGGGTTACCTCACTAGGGATGATATTTCCCAGTTTCTGATCATTTACCTAAGAGATTTCATGAATTCATTCTTTTTTAATTGCAAAGTAGTATTCCATGTATAACCACATCTCTGAATTCCATTTCTCTGTTGAGGTACATCTGGGTTCTTTCCATGCTTGCTAGCTATTAGTAAGAGTAAAGGCTGCTATTGAACATAGTGGAGCAATGCGTCCTTATTGAATGCAGGGAAAGCCACTGGGTATATGACAAGGAGTGGTATAACAGGATCCTCTGGGAGTGTCATGCCCAGTTTTCTGAGGAACCACCAGACTGCTTTCCAGAGTGGCTGTAGCAGCTTGCAATCCCACCAGCAGTGAAAGAGTGTTCCTCTTTCTCCAACATCCTCACCAAAACTGCTGTCTCCTGTTGTTTTTGATCTTAGCCATTCTGACTGGTGTGAGGTAGAATCTCAGGGTTGTTTTGATTTGCATTTCCCTAATAACTAAGGATGTTGAACATTTCTTTAGGTGCTTCTCAGCCATTAGGTATTCTTCAGGTGAGAAACTCTTTGTTTAGCTCCGTACCCCCA
Source organism: Tokudaia tokunoshimensis (assembly GCA_036184795.1). Taxonomy (NCBI): domain Eukaryota; kingdom Metazoa; phylum Chordata; class Mammalia; order Rodentia; family Muridae; genus Tokudaia; species Tokudaia tokunoshimensis. The sequence goes on from BTHU01000003.1 coordinate 26,821,644, forward strand.
TTTTTAATAGGGTTATTTGGCTCTCTGTAGTCTAACTTCTTGAGTTCTTTGTGTATATTGGATATTAGCCCTCTGTCAGATGTAGGGTTGGTAAAGATCATTTCCCAGTTTGTTGGGTTGCCTCTTTTGTCCTTTTGACACTGTCCTTTGCCTTACAGAAACTTTGTAATTTTATGAGGTCCCATTTCTCTATTCTTGATCTTAGAGGATAAGCTTTTGGTGTTCTGTTCAGGAAATTCTCCCCTGGGCCCATATGTTCAAGGTTCTTCCCTAGTTTCCTTTCTATAAGTTTCAGTGTGTCTGGTTTTATGTGGAGGTCCTTGATCTACTGGAATTGAGTTTAGTGCAAGGAGATAAGATGGATCAATTTGCATTCTTCTGCATGTTGACCTCCAGTTGAACCAGCACCATTTGTTGAAAAGGCTATCTTTTTTCCACTGGATGGTTTTAGCTCCTTTGTCAAAGATCAAGTGACCATAGGAGAGTGGATTCATTTCTGGTCTTCAATTCTGTTCCATTGATCAACATGCCTGTCACTATACCAATACCATGCAGTTTTTAACACTATTGCTCTGTAGTACAGCTTGAGGTGCGGATAGTGATTCCCCCAGAAGATCTTTTACTCTTGAGAATAGTTTTAGCTATCCTGGGTTTTTTGTTATTCCAGATGAATGTTTGAATTGCTCTTTCTAACTCTATGAAGAATTGAGTTGGGATTTTGATGGGGGATTGCATTGAATCTGTCTATTTGCTTTTGGCAAGATGGTCATTTTTACTATATTGATCCTGCCAATCCATGAGCATGGAAGACTTTTTCCATCTTCTAAGGTCTTCTTCAATTTCTTTCTTCAGAGACTTGAAGTTCTTGTCATACAGATCTTTCACTTGTTTGGTTAGAGTCCACAACCCAGATACTTTATATTTGTTTGTGGCTATCGTGGAGAAGGTTATCACTTCTCTTATTTCTTTCTCAGTCTGCTTTATCCTTTGAGTATAGAAAGGCTACTGATTTGCTTGAGTTGATTTAATATCCGACCACTTTTGCTTGAAGTTGTTTATCACCTGTAGGTAGTTTTCTGTTGGCGTTCTTTGGATCGCTTAACTATACTATCATATCGTCCTGCAAATAGTGATAGTTTGACTTCTTCCTTTCCAATATAAATCCCTTTGACCACCCTTTCTTGTCTAATTGCTCTAGCTAAAATTTCAAGTACGATATTGAAAAGATGTGGAGAGAGAGGGCAGCCTTGTCTAGTCCCCTGATTTTTAGTGGGATTGCTTCAAGTTTCTCTCCATTTAGTTTGATGTTGGCTACCGGTTTGCTGTAAATTGCTTTTACTATGTTTAGATATGGGCCTCGAGTTCCTGATCTTTCCAAGATCTTTAACATGAAAGGACGCTGAACTTTGTCAAATGCTTTCTCAGCATCTAATGGAAATGACCATGTGATTTTTTTCTTTGAGATTGTTTATGTAGTGGATTACATTGATGGACTTCCTTATATTGAACCATCCCTGCATCCCTGGGATGAAGCCTTACTTGATCGTGGTGAATGATCGTTTTGATGTGTTCTTGGGATTCGGTTGGCAAGAATTTTATTGAGTATTTTTGAATCGATATTCATAAGAGAAATTGGCCTGAGATTCTCTTTCTTTGTCAGATCTTTGTATGATTTTGGTAATCAGCATAATTGTGGCTTCATAGAAAGAGTTGAGTAGTGTTCCTTCTGTTTCTATTTTGTGGAATAGTTTGAAGAGTATTGGTGTTAGGTCTTCTTTGAAGGTCTGATAGAATTCTGCACTCAAACTCTCTGGGACCTGTGCTTTTTTGGTTGGAAGATTTCCAATGACCACTTCTATTTCTTCAGGGGTTATAGGACAGTTTAGATGGCCTATTTGATTCTGATGTAATTTTGGTATTTGGTATCTCTCTAGGAATTGTACATTTCATCCAGATTTTCTAGTTGTGTTGAATACCAGGCTTTTGTAGTAGGATCTGATGTTTTTTTGAATTTCCTCAGATTTGGTTGTTATATCTCCCTTTTCGTTTCTGATTTTGTTAATTTGGATACTGTCTCTGTACCCTCTGGCTAGTCTGGCTAAGGGCTTATCTATCTTGTTGATTTTCTCAAAGAACCAACTACTAGTTTTGTTGAATCTTTGTATGGTTTTTATTTGTTTCTCTACTTGAATGATTTCAGCCCTGAGTTTGATGATTTCGTGCCTTCTACTCCTCTTGGGTGTATTTGCTTCTTTTTGTTCCAGGGCTTTCAGGTGTGCCATTAAGCAAGCTAGTGTATGCTCTCTCTCGTTTCTTTTGGAGGCACTCAGGGTTATGAATTTTCCTCTTAGTACTGCTTTCATTGTGTTCCATAAATTAGTGTATGTTGGCCTTCATTTTCCTTAAATTTTAAAAAGTCTTTGATTTCTTTCTCATTTCCTCCTTGATCAAGGTATTATTGAGTAGAGCATTGTCAGCTTCACGTGTACATGGGCTTTCTGTTGTTTTTGTTGTTATAGAAAACCACCCTTATTCCATAGTGATCTGGATAGGAGGCATGGGATTAGTTTGATCTTCTTATATCTGTTGAGGTCTGTTTTTGTGACCTATTATATGGTTGATTTTTGGAGAAGGTACCATGAGATGTTGAGAGGAAGGTATATTCCTTTGCTTTAGGATGAAATGTTCTATATATATCTGTTAGTTCCATTTAGTCCAAGGCTTCAGTTAGTTTCACTGATGTCCCTGTTTAGTTTCTGCTTTCCTAACATTCCATTTCAGAGAGTGGGGTGTTGAAGTCACCCACTATTATTGTGTGAGGGTTGATGTGTGGTTTCAGCTTTAGTAAAGTTTTCTTTTATGAATGAGGGTGCCCTTGCATTTGGAGCATAGATATTCAGAATGAGATTCTTCTTGGTGGATTTTCCTTTGACCAGTAATGTAGTGCCCTTCTGTGTCTTTTTTGATGACTTTAGGGTTGAAAGTCAATTTTATCTGATATTAGGATGGCTACTCTGGCTCGTTTCCTGGGACCATTTGCTTGTAAAATTGTTTTCCAGCCTTTTTCTCTGATGTAGTGTGTGTCTTTGACACTGAGGTGCGTTTCCTACACGCGGCTAAATGCTGAGTCCTGTTTACCATATCCAGTCTGTTAGTTTATGTCTTTTATTGGGGAGTTGAGACCCTTGATATTAAGAGAGATTAAGGAATAGTGATTATTGCCACCTGCTATTCTTGACGCTATCTTTATGTTTGAGTGGTTATTTACTTTTGGGTTTGATGAAAGAAGTTACTATCTCATTTTTTCCAGGGTGTAGTTTCTCTCCTTGTGCTGTCGATTTCCACCTATTATCCTTTGCAGGCTGTGTTTCTGGAAAGATATTGTGTAAATTTGGTTTTATCATGGAATGTCTTAGTCTCTCCATCTATGGTAATTGAGAGTTTTTGCTGGGGTATAGTAGTCTAGACCTGCATTTGTTTTCTCTTAGAGTCTGTATGAGATCTGCCCAGGATCTTCTGGCTTTCATAGTCTCTGGTGAGAAGTCTGATGTGATTCGGATAGGTCTTCCTTTATATGTTACTTGGCCTTTTTCTCTTATTGCTTTTAATATTCTTTCTTTGTTTAGTACATTTGGTGTTGTGATTATTATGTGATGGGAGGTATTTCTGTTCTGGTCCAGTCTGTTTGGAGTTCTGTAGCTTCTTGTACGTTCATTGGCATCTCTCTCTTTAGGTTAGGGAAGTTTTCCTCTCATAATTTGTTGAAGATATTTACTGGCCCTTTAAGTTGCAAATCTTCACTCTCATCTATACCTATATTCCTTAGGTTTGGTCTTCTCATTGTGTCCTGGATTTCCTGGATGTTTTGGGTTACACGTTTTTTTGCATTTTGCATTTTCTTTTGACTGTTAGGTCGATGCTTTCTATGGTATCTTCAGCACCTGAGATTCTTTCTTCCATCTCTTGTATTCTATTGTTGATGTTTGCATCTATGACTCCTGATTTTCTTCCCAAGGTTTTCTATCTCCAAAGTTGTCTCTCTTTGTTATTTCTTAGTTGTTTCTACTTCCTTTTTTAGATCCTGGATGGATTTGCTCAGATCCTTCACTTGTTTGTTTGTGTTTTCCTGTATTTCTTTAAGATATTTTTGCATTTCCTCTTTCAGATTTCTGCCTGTTGACCCAAGTTCTCCTGTATTTCTTTAAGTGATTTTTGTGTTTCCTCCTTATGGGCTTCCATCTGTTGATCCATATTCTCCTGCATTTCTTTAAGCGATTTTTGTGGTTCCTTTGTAAGGCCATCTACCCGTTGATTCATTCTTTAAGTAATTTTTGTGTTGTCTCCTTATGGGCCTCCATCAGTTGACCCATATTCTCCTGCATTTCTCTAAGCGATTTTTAGTGTTTCCTTTGTAAGGGCTTCTACCATTTATTCATGTTCTCCTGTATTTCTTTATGAGACTTATTTGCATCCTTCTTGAAATCCTCTAATAGCATCATGAGAAGTGATTTTTAAATCCAGATCTTGCCTTTCCAGTGTGATGGGGTATCCAGGACTTGCTGCTGTTGGAGAGTTGGGTTCGGATGGTACCATATTGCCTTTATTTTCTGTTAGTAACGTTCTTGGCATTTGCCTTTTGCCATCTGGTTACCTCTGGTGTTAGTTGGTCCTGCTGTCACTGGCTGTTGTTTGGACCTCCTGTGAGCCTGCAAGGCTATTTCTGCCCCCACCCCCCGGATTACCGGATTTCCCCTGGCACCGATTGCTGAGGGGCTGCCCTGCTCCTGAGTGACTTTGGAGCTCTGATGTGCGTTGCCCCAAGTGATATTATATTGGGGAATCCCTGCACATTCGAAGGCTCAGAGTAGTCAATCCCCAGAGCAGAGGTCCCCAAGGGGTGGCAGGTGTGCTCCCTCCCTGTGCGGGTGTGCTCTCTCCCAGTGCAGGTCCCTCTGCAGGTCAGATGACCCACAGCAGAGGTGGTGCCTAGACGACCACAGAGCTGCCCTGCTCTTGGGCACAGATGGAAGCCCAATAGGCTGTGTCCCAAGCGATGTTATATATCCAACTCTCTTCTGGCAGGGTCTGTGCACAGAAGGCTGTGGAGCAGCTTGATGACTCCCTGGTGCAAATGACAGCCTGAAGACCTCTTGTCCCAGCTGTTCCACTGATCTTATGCCCTGTGTGCTCCTAGCTGTTCTCCTCCAGAGAGAAGGTGTAGATATCACTTTTGCACTCAGAAGCAAAAGTGCTAAGGGGAGATCACTCTCTCCTGGCATGTCATGCACAGAACGCTGTGGAACCACCTGACTCCCTGGTGCAAATGCAGCTCTGATCTTTACCATCTCCTGTCTTTGGCTACCTTTCATTGTGGAAGACTTTTGTCTACAATATCAAATGTGCTGTTAGGTTATTTATTTAAGATCTCTGTTTATTTTCATGTAAGCAGTCATTGCTATAAAAAATCCTGTAAGAGCTGATTTTGCTTCATCCTGAGTCACTTTAGTTTTGTTTCAGTTTTCGTTTGATATTATAAATGCTTTTATTCTCTCCTGAATTCCTCAGTTACCCCCTCCAATTTTTGAAAAATATGTTGCCCAGTCACCATGTATCTGTATTGCTTTAATTTATCTTGCTGCCCATTTCCACTTCTATTCTATTATGACAAGATGTAGAAAATTCTTTCCAGTTTTTTTATTTAGTAATGTTTCACTTATGAACTGAGATATAATTCTGGGAAAAGTTATGTGTATTCTTCAGTTATATATTCTTCACTAGATGTGCTTAGTCCATTTGATCTATAGTGTAGTTACCTAAGTTTTTTTGTTGATTTTTCACTTTGTCCAAATGAAACTACAATATTGAAGTACCCACTATTATTGTATTAAGGGTTGTCTGTTCCTTTTTCTCCAGTAGAATTTCTTCTATGAAATTGAGTAACCAAAATTTCAGGCATAGATATGTCTACATCATTTCTTTTTCTTTTGTCTTTTCATTAATTATAAGGGGACGATTACATAAGAATATTATGTAATCTTCCCCTTATAATTTGACTTTAAGTTGGCTTTGTCAGATATTAATATACATACTTCTACTAACTTTCAGATTCTGTTTGAAGATTATTTTCTAATCTCCAAACCCTGCCTGTTTCAGTCTATGCATGTCTTTGCTAGCGTGTATATTTCTTGAAGGCAGCAAATAGTTGGATATTGCTTTATAATCCAATCAACCAATCTAATTCGTTCAATTGACTGATTGATTGATTTTGAGGTTAGGTTTCTCTGTGAAGCTCTGATGTAGTGGAACTCACTAGACTAAGCTGGTCTCAAACTCAGTGAACCACCTGCCTCTGCCTCCCAAGTTCTGAGATTTAAGACATGCACCACCACTGGCCAGCTACAGTTCAATTCTTTTAATGAGTAGACTAAGACGATTTATTTTAATGGTTACAATGAATTGATAGGTACAAATTCCTATCATTTTGTTGTTTTTCTAACATTGAATCTTTCCTAACTCTAAGTTACATATCTACTTTTTCCATGCAATTTTTTTTTCCTGTGTTTTGATGGTAACTTCTGTGTAAAATCTCTTTAAAAACCTTATGCAATGCTGGCTTTATGATCATTAATTCCTTTAAATTATGTTTGTCTTGTAATGTGTTTTTCTTGATTCTGATAAATAACTTTATTAGATATAATAATCTAGTTCGGCAGTTATTTTCTTTTAGAACTTGAAATATAACATGACACATTTATTGACTCTTAGCAGTTTGTATTGAGAAATCTGCTGTTATTCTGGTAGGATATCCATTGGAAGTGAATTGGTGTTTTCTCATGTAGAAATTAATACGCTTTCTTTGTTTTGTTCTTTGATATTTTAACTGCAGTAGCACAGAGAGGTTCTTCCTGGCAATGTCTATTTGAGATTCTAGGTAACTCCTGTATATTTTATTCATTTCCCCCCTTGACTTTGGGGGGGGGGTTCTATTTATATTTCACTAAGTTCATGTTCTGTGTCTTTCTGATGTACCTTGGTGCCTTCTTATAGACAAAAAAAAGGAAGTATTTTATTTGTGTCTCAGAAGGCTAACATTTTTTATTTATAAATACTTTTTGGGCTGGAGCGATGGCTCAGCAGTTAAGAGCACTAATTGCTCTTCCAAAGGTCCTGAGTTCAAATCCCAGCAACCACATGGTGGCTCAAAACCATCTATAATGAGATCTGATGCCCTCTTCTGGTGTGATGGAAGACAGCTACCATGTACTTACATATAATAAATAAATCTTTAAAAAAAAACTCCTTTTTTTCTTTACTAGTGTCTGGATGTTCTAATTGACCAATTTCATCTTCACACACTGAAATCTTTGTTTATTCTTGATCTAGATTAATGAACTCTTCTTTCATGCCCTGTATTGTATTGTACAATTGGTTTTCCTCGAGCTCCTTGATCTTTTTTTTTAAATCATTTTTTTATTTTTCAATTTATTTTATTTTTAAATGGTGTGCATGTGTGTATGTCAGGTAAATGTATGTACATATGAGTATGGGGTGTCCAGAGAAAAGTATATCCGATCCTCTTGCGCTATAATCAGTGATAAGTTGACAGATATGTGTTCTAAGAACCACACTATTGTCCTCTGAAAGAGCAGCTAGCTCTCTTAAACGCTGAACCATAATCTACATATACAATCTACAGCCTACCTTTGATTTATTTTCTATATTTTCATCTACTATACTTTAGAATTACTTGCTGCAGCACCTCAACTTTTGGAGCAGTGTTATTGCTTGCTTTTAAAATTGCTTGCATTTCAATGCTGACAAAGATGTCTTGTTTAGATATTCTCTCTCTCTCTCTCTCTCTCTCTCTCTCTCTCTCTCTCTCTCTCTCCTTCCCCCCCCACCCCCTCTCTCCCCATTTTTATGTGAGAATATCCTGAACAAAACATCTTCCCTTAACAATATGCCATGACGAACATAAGTCCAGTCACCTTTTAATATTATAGGGTTTTTCATCGTTTCTTTAGTGAGGAATAATGTGTTATAGCAGTGAACAGTGCATTGGAACATGAAGGTCCAACCTTCTATACAGGTCTCATAAATGAGGAATTTCTCATGTTTTAGACATGTTGTAGATGGAGGAGATACTTACTCCCTATGTGATTGTTTCTCTAGTCTTGGTAGCAATGTAAAGTCAGAAGGAATGTGAGAAGAGTGTGTTGTGTTCCAGGAACTTTTTGATGCTTCTTTCCGATTTTGATAGACAGTGTCCAGAAGTGAGGTCCCAGAACATCACTAGATACATCTATGTTTTTTTGATCATTGGCTTGGGGTTTTTAGTTTCTCTCATTCTTTGACTTATTCATTGAAGTTTGAGCAGGACTAGGTTATATCTAGAGCGACATGGACTGACTTGTAGCTACTCTGGGAGTATATCTCAGAGATCTAGCTTCTACATAGGGTTTTTGAAGTGCTACATTCAATCTCTAGCACTGCATAGAAAGAATAAAAATAAATGTATGTATGTATATGAGATCAAAAGCAAAAGAGAAATGGAAATCACTTAGAATAGAATATTCAAAAAAGAAAAGAGAAAAGCCAGGCAAAATATGGAATAAGAAAGGTTATAATGAGGGAGAGAATTCTAGTAAGGGAAGAAGAAAGAATAATAATAAAAAGAAAGAAACAAAGAGTATAGAATACACACAGACTGTGCAGGCTATTGTTTATGTCAAGTTGACATGAGCTAGTATCTTCTGGGAAGAAGGAATCTTAATTAAGAAAATATCACATGGTATGCAGTCACTGATAAGGGGATATTGACCCAGAATCTCGGAATACCCTAGATACAATCCGCATATCAATAGATTTCTAAAAAGATGGAAGGAGAGACCCCTGGTCCTGGAAAGACTGGATGTAGGGGAACGCCAGGACAGAGTAACGAGAGGGGGTTGAAAGGAGAAAAGAGGGAGGGAAGGGGGCTTATGGGACTTTCGGGGAGGGAGGAAACGGGAAAGGGGAAGTGATTTGGAATGTAAATTTAAAAAATAAAATAAAAAAAAAGAAAATATCACAGTGTTCTCTCGGCAAGTAAGGCATTTTCTTGATTGGTGATTGGTATAGAGGGCCCAACTCACTGTGGGCAGGGCCATCCTTGTTGGTTCCAGATAGTGTAGGAAAGCAAGCTAAGCAAGCCTTAGGGAGCAAGCTAGTAAGCAGCACCCCTCCAAATCTTCTGCTTTAGTTTCTGCCTCCAGGTTTCTGTATTAACAACCCTCAGTAATGGACTATAATGTGTAAGGCAAACAAGCCCTTTCCTCCCTGGACTTTGATCATAATGTTTGATCATAGCAATAGGAACCCAAGACATATACTGATCAACTAGTTAAAAGAAGGAGATCACGATTTTTAAAAAGTAAAAGACAGTGGTTGTCTAAGCTGAGATAGTTGTGCTAACGAGAGTAGATATGGACAGTCACAGTCATTATTTTCCCCATGTTTTCTTGAGTTATGGACCACTAAAGAGCAGGCAATAGGTATGTTCACCCCTTTCTTTATGTGAGTGTTGCTCACTTGTCAAAATTGGTGGGAACTAGAGCTGATTGGAATGACTTTCAACTACCCCGCTACCTAATACATGTAGCTTGGAACCAGCGTTCCCTGAACTGCAGTTTACCCTAGATAGATTAGCTTGCTACACCACGAGGGCTTGACTAGCATCACGTTCTACTGCACATTTGGGTCTCAAGCATCCCTGTGAAACCTACATAGAGTGCAGGGTGACAAGGCTCTGTGAAAAGGCACGGCAGGTTCCATTCTTTTCACTGCCCTTGACCATAGTTTTCTTAGGCCTAGTTTCTGAATCTGCTCAGTACATGACTGCTTTGTCTGCCGTCCATTGCTACTCTTAAACAGAACATATTTACTATATTCAATGTCTCTGACCCAAATCATACCATACATATTTTTCAATGAGTTTTATTCAGTGTTGTCTGCCAAGGCCACATTAACCTCCTAAGCTAATAAGGGCAGAAAGGAAATACTTGTTGTGAGGAGCAAGAGGAAAAGACACTGTTTCTCATAGCAACAGGCTTGGGCAGCATCTCCACATGGGTCCCTTTTACACTAAGAAATGCAAATCACATCTCAAGAGGCCTAGAGAGTATGTAGCAGCCAGATCTGCTGAGTTCAGCCTGCCTCTCTGCTCTCTGCTCGGTCAGGGCCTGTTTTGTCCCTGTATCTCCCCTTTGCCTTTCCATTTTTCTTCCCCTTGGCACAGCAAGGCTTCTATGAGCTCCAGGCTGAGGCAATTTTTTTCTCTTGCCCTCTGTTTCAATACAAAGAATCTCTCTAAATACATTCACTTAGTCAAACAGTGAGAAGCTGTTTTCTGGGTATTTCAGTTCTGAGCCACTGAGAAGCTGATAAAGACAGCTTGCTTCTAACCTGCCATCTTGACTCTTCCTGGGATGCATTTTTAAAGGGCACAAAAAGCACATTTAAGGATATGCACTATTAAAAAAAATAGTATTTCACCCATATTGGTATTACCAAGTAAATCAAAAGTCAAAACCCCAGTTTCTAAACCAAAGCAACATTCTTATATCCCAAGGATTTGCTTTGTAACTCTCAACTCATAGATATATTGCTATTAAGATAGGAAGCTATTGCTGTGATCCAGAAACACTTCTGTTCTTTCACAGCTGCCTCTCTGCGTGTGTGTGTGTGTGTGTGTGTGTGTGTGTGTGTGTGTGTGTGTGTGTGTAAGGGGGCATGCATGTATGTGTGTGTATGTAAAGGTGTTTACATGTATGTGTATGTGAGCACATGTGTGTGCACATGCATATGTGCGTGCATGTGTGCATATGTGTGTGCACATGCATATGTATGTGTGTATGTGTGCATATGTGTGTTGATAAAGGAGATGAGTGTGCTGCATCAGCGAGATCTTGACCTCATAGAAGGACAGATAAAAGAAGACTCCTTTTTTTTTTTATACATAAACACAGTATGTTCATCTAAATAATTTAACAAAAGGTAGCACACCACCAATTTTAGAACAATTTCCTGGCCTCTGTGCAGTACAGGAAATGCTACATTCACTCTGGAAGAAGGGAGTTGATACTTTGCATATGGTTGTAGTGGCTATTCCTGGTAGTCAACTTGACTATATCTAGAACGAACTATAATCCAGAATTGGAAGGCTCGCCTGTGATCCTAATCTGGAGGCTGAGAGATACAAGTTTCTGACCTGTATCTTGGCATAGAGATCTTGAAGCATAGTGACTATGAATTCCAGAAGATTAAGACAGGGAGATCTCTGAGTTCAAGGTCATCTGGGATTAAAGGCATGGTGGCACACACCTTTAATCTGGGCCACACCCTCTGTTGGAGACCTACATAAGGACATTGGAAAAAGGAAGACTCACTCTCTATTCTTTGCCTGCTTGCTTTGTGAGACTGAGAAACTGCTAGATCCTTGGACTTTGATCCACAGCTGCTGCTGATCATTGTTGTGGAGTTAGACTACAGACTGTAAGTCATCAACAAACTCCCTAACTATATAGAGACTTCCCATACATTCTGTGACTCTAGCAAACCCTGACTAATATAATCGCTTTGGGCTGAACACCCAACCTTCCAGTTTCTTCATGTACAAAATAAAAACCACGGTTCTATGAATTATTAGACAGGATTGCATGAGCTAAAAGGTCAAACTCAGAGTTCTCAGTGGATGTCCCTCAAGTCTTATTCGTATGGATGGCTTCTTTTGAGATCCATTCAGATTCTTTGCTCAATTTTCAAGTTATCATTAAGCAATCAAATTTAGTTTATTTTTATATTTTTAAATGAATAGTATACTTTTCAATAAAATAAACACAACCATCATAAATGATATTTATATATAATAACATTTTCACCATAAAAGATGTCTATTACCAAGCAATAAAAGTAGATTATGAAATATGTGTGTATTTATACACAACATACACGCATAATATATGGTGCTATAAGTAAATATATGATGCTATATGTATAAGTAAACACATGTACATGCATTTATACAGGAAAATGGAGCCACAAGAAAACAGACCAAAATGTTGTTAACTATCTCTTGGCACTTGTACTTTACTCGATTAATTTTGGTTATCCATTGAAATAAAGAAACGAAGACGTGTAAAGCGGCTGAAAGTAAATAAATTGTTCTAAGTAGAAATTGTTCTAATATTGGTGATGTGCTACCTTTTGTTAAATTATTGAGTTGAACATACTGTGTTTATGTTTAACAGAAAGGAGACTTCTTTTATCTATCCTTCTAAGAGGTCAAGATCTTGCTGATGCAGCTTGAAAGAAACTGAAGAAATATTTTATTACATTTATTTATTTATATTTGTGTGTTGTATAGGAATATGTTTGTGTAGAGAGGTCAGAGGACAACCTAAGGGGCTCAGTTTTATCCTCTCTCTATGTTGGTCCAGGAGTGGAACTGAGGTGAGGATTTTGTGTATTTTAAATAATGCCTTTACAGTTTTAAAATATTTTCTGCCTTGATCATTGTGCCCTGATCATTCTGTATATTGTCTCATAGTGTATATAAGCGTTTTAATTTCATAGAATCCATTTACTTATTTTTGGTTTTGTTTCCTATGCTTTTATGATCATACAAATTTCTAGTCTCAAATTTAAGTCTTTTGTTTGTTTTGAGTTAATTTTTATATATGTTTGAGATAGTACTTAATTTCATTCTTCTTCATATGGGCATCAAGGTTTTGCAATACTGCTCTTTGTGTATTCTTGGCATAGTCATTAAAAATGATGAACTATAAGTTCCTAGATTTATTTCTAAGTTCTCTTTTCTGTCCCACTGATCTACATATATGATTTTAAGCTAATGCTATATTGTTTTGGTCACTATATCTTTGGAGTATATTTTGAAGTAAGGAAGTGTGAGGTTTCCGCATTTGTTCTTCTTGCTCTTGATATGTTCTTCCCTAAAACTTATTTTAGAACATTTACAATATGATTTTTTTTAAAGGGAAAAAGTTTCCTTTTGTGTCTTCCGTATTTTTTGGAGTGAATCTCTTGTTTGACCTGAGCATCATATCCTCAACATCAGTAAAGAGGTCCGTAAGAGATCGCTTCTGGATCTTTTACCAATTCTATGTTTCTGTAAGAAGAGACAATGTCCAAGTGTCTCCTATCTACATTAAAATATATGAAATGATTAAGTGGATATTATCATTCCAAAGCATTTGGCACTTGTCACATGAGCATATGAAATGGCCATCCAAAGTATCCTTAAACTGAAGCCTAAGCCTCCTCTATGAAAACATCAGTTGTAAACTTATTCCACTACACAAATAGGAATATATACCCAGAGTGCCTTTCTCTTCTCTGGAGAACACCACACACTTGAAAGCTCTTGCGGTATCATCAAGAACCAAGACTGTAGGATCTATATTTGTGAGCTGCCTAATGCCAAAGGCATTCAGCATGAGATTTCATATAAAAACCTTCCTGGGTCAGAAGGATAAACTGCTAACTTTCTTCTGATCTCAGCTTGAACATCTAACTGTTGTTTAGATGTTCACAAAGCCAAATGATAGATTACTATCATTCATTACATGAAATCTAAGGTGCCTACTTGGGCAAAGAACAGCCCATTATTCATTAACCATGTCTCTCTTGTTCTAACTCATCAAAAGAATGACTACTTCTAACTCAAACCAGGAGCTAAGAAAAATGATTAAATATTTTTTTGTTGGTGCCAAAAGTATTGTACACAGTTATATTGAACCTAATCACCTCTCTATTAAATAGAATTCACATCACTGAATGGGTAGAGGAAACTTTACAGTAAAATTTACTACAAAGGCATCCTTCACACTAACGTAGCTCAGGAGAACTAGATAATGCAGTCTAGCCCAGTTTTTCACATTACTTGTGAAGGAATCAGGCTGCACACCACCCTGCAGCTTGCTCAGAGCAGAGCTGACACCCAACCCCAGGTGCCTTGTCACTAGTATGCATACCTTGATTTCACTTGGATTTCCTCACATTTGAGCAAGACTAAAAACCACTAGAGCAGTGATTTTTATAAGAAATTTGTGAAACCTGGTCTGACCATTACTGACCTAATTTGATGAGGAAAGGGAGCCATTCCTCAAAACTGGCACCAGTATAAGTGGAGGGACACACTGCCATGCATTCATTGGCAGCTGAAGAGTTCAAGACCCAGAGGGAGAAAGATCAAATAAACACTGCGTTTGGCTGTGGGAACGGCCCAGGCTTCTGGAGTGGGAGGAAGATAAATAAAACTAATTGCTACTTGGGGCTTCCTTCTCAAAGGTGCTCAAGAACTGGTTTTTCAGGTGTAAATAAGGCATCACACAAGTTAGGCCTGTCTCTGGCACTTGGCATGTTAATTCTTGCCTCTCCTGTCTATTGTGTCTTGCTCCCTGCTCACTTCAGACTGGCTCCTAGGGCCTGGGCTCCATTCAGAGATACAGGATGACAGATAGGAATGAAATGGTGATAGCAACAGAAGACAGAAGTATAGTAGGACTGACAGAAGCATAGTAGGGCTGTTGCCGTGATGCTCTTCAGTCATAATGGTGTCCCTCTATTTTAGTTGTTCAACTTCCTGGAAGACTTCAGTTGAACACAGCTGAGTGCTCTCCCAGGTCCTGTCCGAGTCTGTTCCCACCCGCCTTAACATCTACACCAGCACCGCCCAGCAAAACTTAGAGCTCATGCACTACCAGTGTTCATGGCCTGTGTTCTTTATTAATTATTACTTTCCTCCATCAGCTAGGACACCAGAGACTTCATGGAGAATTGTGAAATTAAATTAGACCTCAAAGGAGGACAAGAATTTCCCAGGAAGGCTCCAGAAAATGTTTATGGGTGATAGGTATTTATACATCATTTGGACAATGTCTCTATTCTATGTATGTAATGCTTTCTTTAAATTAACCCTTTTATTAAAATCTTTAAAGGCCAGGTATGCTGGTGAATGTCTGTAAACCTCAAACTCAAGGGCTGGAGAAGGAGTATAACAAGGTTAAAGTCAGTTTGGGTTACATAATGAGAGTGATCCTGTCTCAAAAGCAAAAACAAAATTCTTCAATAGTTAAATTTAGTCTAAGCAACAACAACAAAAACAGAAAAATAATAAATTTGACATATAGGCCATCTTTTACTTTATCTTACATATGCATAGTTTTCATTTCTTTTGTTTGGAGAAATTTTATACAAATATACATGACATGTTGTCATATCCACCCATTCCCCTCTATAAATACACAATGCTCCCCAATATGTTGCCTTCCTACTTCAAGTATTTTTTTTGATAAACCACAAAGTCCAGTTAGCACTGTCCATATTTGCATGGGGACAAAGCCATCCATGGAGAAAAATCTATCTAGTGGTCATATCCTCAATAAACAATAATTCTCCCTTCTTCAGCAACTATGCACTGCCCATAGCCCCTTGGTATGGGATGAAGTCTTGAGATCAGCTAATCTATTTTGGGATTTTGGTTGGCTTGATCTTGTATATGTCTTGTGCAGAAAACACAAGCTCCTGTGAGATCCTATGTTCTGTAGTAATGTGGTCCAGAGGACAGCAATTCACATCACCCCTCCCCATTTTGAGCTCTAACATTCTTTTCTTTTCCTCATCTATAACATCCCCTGAGCTTGCTGGGGGTGGGGGAGGGGTCACACTTATGACTGATCCCTTAGTCTTTTAATCTCAGTACTTGGACCAGGTTTGCATTTTTCTACTGACCATAGCTCCAAATGAGGTTTCTCTCACCATTTTGAAATTTATTCTTAGACCACCAAAGGAACTTCTCAAATGTCATCCAGAGACACTAAAATAATCAAATTACTCTTTTCAGATACCCCAAAAAATGATATTAAGTTTTAAGTTAAACAGTTGGCATGTTAGTCCTGGGTAGACTTCTGTATGTGTTGCATTAAAAGTAAGGCTAATGAGACACTGTACAAGAGATATCATTCTGCTAGGCTAAAGCATGTTCTTATAGAGGCTGGAGGTCTGTCGCTCTGAGGAGGCTAGACCCAGCCATATATAACAGCCTTGGCAGACAGTGAAAGCCCGAACTGAACTGATGGGTTCAAAATCAGGGAAAGGTAAAGAGTTCTGTCGAAGTAGAGAAGATAAGCATGAAGTACAGAGGTGGAGGAAGGTGAGGTTGTCATCAAAGATGGAGATAAGCTTTGAGGACCCCAACCGCCAAGGTCAGACACTGGAAATTTGAAGGAAAGTGAAGTAAATGGAAAGAGATATTTCTCTTCATGAGAAAGTATAACTGATTACATTGATCTGCAATCATCAGGAATTTGACGAATAAATGTACCAAAATGGATAAACACTACAGGATGAAAGGTGAGACTACTGCTATTGAGGAATGTCAAATACCATGGGAAGGTGGGAAGGGAGATTTAATAGGTTTTCAGTCCACTGTAAAGCAGATTCTTCAACACTGGGAAAAAGATTGTGGAAGGTCAGCAATTACCAGATCAGTTAAATCGAGATCTCCAGTACCATGAAACTAACATTACCAAATTAAGGTTCTGAAAAGTCAGGGCTGAAGAAATGGTTCCATTGTTCCATGGTGCTTTTGCAGAAAAGTTTGATTCCATTCCTACTATCCACAAGACAGCTTTCTACTGTCAACTCCAGCTTCAGAGGATCTGATGACATCTTCTGGTTTCCATAGACATGAGGCACACATGTGTGGTGTACAGACATACATTCAAACAAAACACCCATGCACATAGAAACAAATAAATCTCAAAAAGATAAAATAAATGAGGGTATATATAATGTTTTCTCTGTATCTATTTGGATATTGTTTGGTGCTTTATTTTTCAATGTAAGTGATCATAAAATTCTTTGTGAAGTTTTAAAAATCATATATAAGAAATAGAGAAAAGGCTCCATCATTAAAATACTTGACATACTAGCACAAAGACCTGAGATTGGATCCCAATACTTCTATATAATCCAGGAACAGTTGTGTGTACTGTAACTCCTCATGCTGGGGAGACAGAGGGTCCTTGGAGAGTGCTGGCTAACAAGCATTGCTGAATCACCAAGTTCAAGTGTTAGTGAAAGTCCCCATTCCCAAAAGTAAGCTAAGTCAGCGGGTCCATGAAGATAGCTCAGTGGGTAAAGACACTTGTGTGAAAGCCTCATACCCTGAGTCCAATTCCTAGAGCCCACATAAAGATGGATGGAGAAAACCAACTCCACAAAGTCTTTCTCTGACTTCCATATACGTAATGTTGTTATGTGTGCATTTACACACACACACACACACACACACACACATATGCATACAATCAGACATACACACGCATGCATACATATACACATACATACATGTGTAGACACACATGTGTAAATAAGTACCCACACATACACACAAAAATAAAATTAAAAATGCAAGAGTAGCTAGCAAACTGTTTCACACATGGCAATAACTGCTTCCATTTCTCTGGTTGCTTTGAGTAATGAGACACCAGAAATAAGCTCTTAGATGAAAAACTGGATGCATTGAAGCAATCATTAAACTTATTATATATGTATAAACAAGAATATTATACAATTAGCTCATAACAACCTTCCCTGAACAGTTAAAAACATTGAATTCAGTAGACTACACTAACGATGTAACTTTATTTTTGCTGGAGAGCACAGTAATAGCATATCTTATTACACAGGATATACAAAGGAAACTAGGACCAAGAAGTGAGCTACAATTATACATATTGCTTTAACATAATTAGCAGTTCCTCTTACTAAATTATGAATTAAGTGGAAATGACGATCTACTAAATCAACATGTTGTACATGTTACTACTCATAGGTTATTGAAAGTAAACTTTTTCATGATCAAATATTTGCATAATTTTCCCCTTTATATCCTTTATAAATGCACCCATTCAGACCTATAACATGAGGATGTGTATCTTCCACACAAGAGTCCAGAAGGGATTTGAAATCACTGGTTAGACCCCAGTAACTTCACTCTTTGGCAGACTAAGGCCTTACTTTACTAACACACAGCTCACACAGCTTTATCCTGTATCCTCCCCTGAAATACTCAAATGTCTAACTCTTTCCCAAACCCAAAATCTACAAAAGTAAACATGCTATTTCAAGTGTAATTCAACCAAAAGTAAGAGAGAAATCCATATTGCCTGCTTCATTTTTACTATATATATATACTGCTAATATCCAAATAGTTTCATACCTAAGTTCCATTCTGGATTCATAACTTATATTCCCAATTAGTAACCTCACATCTTTCCACTGTTGCTACAGACAATGCAATAGCACAATTCTACACAGATAATTGAGTATTTCTTTTGACAGAAAGTAATATGTATACTAAGTATATACATATTGCCATATATAATTAGTACGTGATGATAAAGCTTTTAAAATTGTAAAAAAAATGTAACAGTGTTAACATTGAAGTTCTAGTGTTTATACAAAGCTTTCAGAAACTTCAGAGATCAAAGGAATTTTTTCAAAATAATTCCTTTGTCTTCACACAGTTTTAAAAGTCATTGCAGGGCAAGCTTGCCAAATTTGCAAAGCAAAGCCATATTCTCTAGAAATATGTCCTTTAATTTTAAAGGCTGGTCTCGTTTGGTTGGAGAATAGTAACTGGTATTCTCAAGATGCCAAGAATTCAAGGTCCATCAGAGCCATTTCCACATTTCATCAGGAGGCAAAATTCACACTGCATCTTACATGCAGACAGGGATTTGGCAGGGCTAATAGAAGACTGGAAGTCTCTCCAGGCAAGAGCCAAGCCTTCAAGATCTCAAACAGCAGCTCCCCCTGTGAAGGAGTGGGCAGACCCAGGCTGTGAAACCGTGAGGGAGCAGGGTTGCTTAGCTGAGTGAACGAAGATGATCCAACTGGAAACAGAAGCCAAGAGGGAAGAGACAGTAAGCAAATGAGAAAGTAGCAATTTGAGAGGAGAAAAAGAAATAATTGTCAAAATAATAGAGGTACAAAGTCCAAGAGCGTTAAGGCGAGAGTTCCTTATGAAGGTCCATGCTTGCTAACTCCCATCATTCAAGAGACTGGACTGAGATAATCAAGGCCAACCTGGGCTATATACAGTGAAACCCTGGTGAGAGAGAAGAGAGGAGAGAGGAGACAGGAGAGGAGAGAGAGAGAGAGAGAGAGAGAGAGAGAGAGAGAGAGAGAGAGAGAGAGAGAAGAAAGAGTAGAAAAGTGGGGAGAAAGAATTAGAATGAGATGATTGGCAGCTGATAAACTGAAGATGGCTTATAAAAAGGATAGAGAAAAATCTCAGAACTCTGCTTGAGCAAAACAAAGGAACAGAAGCTAAGAACTCGTGTTTCTTGAAAGAATATGTTTTAGTGCATAGGTATGTTTCAATTTCAGTGACCTTAATTGAAATTAAGAAGTGTTTTAGATTAAGTAGAAGTAGTTCTGGTATATAGCAAGGTAGCCAGATTTTACATTCTGAAATTTACCTATTGTTCAGAAATGTTTTTCTTGTGTACTTCTAAAAGCTGGGAGGATTTTGAAATTTTCATGAAAAGATAAGATAAATGAAAAGAGACACATTTAACTCAATTTAATCATCTACAATGTATTGAAACATCATGTTACCCAATTTTATGTTTCCACGTGTAAATCAAATATAAATTTTAAAATACTTGAAAAATAAAATAAAATAAAACAATACAAAGCCATACCACATTTAGAAATTCAAGCTAAATGAAAGGCAATAGCCAGCTATTAGAAAAAAAATAGAGTGTATCTACATTGGCAAGGCATTAGAATCTTCCGAAGAACTTTAAAATCCCTTACCTCTTCCCATATTGTTTCTTTAGGAGCTGTTTCTCGTAATATTATCAGTGAAATTTAAAAAGAAACAGCAACACCCCTTCTTGGTTAAAAGCTGAAACAATTAAAGGACATTTACAGGAGCTGTTACAAGAAATCATTTCTAATTTGACGGACAGCCCTGCAGTGCCTGGTCCTCACTGTGTCTTTTCTTGCTCTGCATCTCCCTGGTCACTCTCACTTCGGAATCTTTGTGTCATCCTGTCGTGAAACGTTGCTTCAGTGTTTTGATACTACATCAACACTTTAATTCCCAGCTCAAAGGATGGCCTCACTGTGAAGCATGCTCACCTCAACATCTAGAGGGTGAAATGGAGTTTCAAGTTCAAGTGTCCCAGCATCAACAGCTGATAGAAAAAGAAGGATGTTGATTTCATATACTAAAATGAAATTACTGATTTCTGGGGAAAGCATAACATTCAGAGAAAAATATGAAGATGCTTTTCATGCAAATTTTCCTGTGAAAAACATACTTTTTCAGGAAAATTATACCCTTGCTGTCATATCTCATTATCAAGAATTCATGTGAAGTATTTTTTTAAAAAAAACTGCTTAAATTTATAACACAGCTTTTCCATTTGCAGTTCTAAGATACGGATAAAATGGTTTCTATAACATTTCAAAGGGACCAAAGCTACTAGCTTCTTTTCTTCTATGAAAATTCTTAAATTTTCTTTGTTCACTTCACTTTGTGAAATAGTCTCCCTACATTTAAACTAAAACCAAAAGAATTGTTTTCTATGACTTTATTGATCTTACCTATGGCAGCATGAGCAGCTATTCCTTGCCCAAGTTGCAGGTATCACTCCTGAGGAGTCACTCTTTCTGCAGCAACTCTTTACTACATAGAGAACCTTGGGGAGGGCACTGTGAACCTTTCGTGGATCCCTGAATCATGCAATTTTATTTTTATTGAAAATAGATTTTCATATAATACCCTGAGTATGGTTCCCCACCATATTTCTCCCAGAACCTTTCCATCTCCCCTATAATCCGGATCCACAACCTTTCTGTCTTTCATTAGAAAATAAACAGGATTCTAAGGAATAAAAGTAAAATATAACAAAACAAAACAAAAAAAAACACATATCAGGCCAGAAGAAAACAAACAAACAGAAGGAAAAGAACCCAAGAAACAGATATAGACACAGATACCTACTTGTCTGCACACTTAGGAATTCCATGAAACTCAAAAATCAAAAAAGCCATTAAATATATATATGTGTGTGTGTGTGTGTGTGTGTGTGTGTGTGTGTGTGTGTGTGTGTGTATTCTATAAGAGAAGAGAGAGAGAGAGACAGAGAGAGAGAGAGAGAGAGACAGAGAGAGAGAATAAAATCTAAAACATAATTAAAGAAAGATTTTTTTAAAAAAACCTGACATGTTTAAAAATACTGAGATGAGGGAACCAACATAGAAGCTGTTGAGTTTATTTTCTGTTGATCTTAAAATGCTGAGCCTGCAACCTACCCTTGAATGTAGTTTGTTTCCCCAATGAGACTCCCTTGAAGAAAAATAAATTTTCATTTGCAAGTGATTATCTATTGGGAAAATGATACCCTTTTCTTTAACCCTTCTGGGTTAAGGATAAGGGTATCTATCTGTCCACCTCTCCTTTCAGCTGCTGGACACTATTTGGTGTAGGTTCTGAGCATGCTGCCAGAGTCTGTACGAGTTCCTTTTGCACATCCTTCCCGCTGTGAATAGAAGGCCTTGTTTACTTGGTGCCCTCCCTGGCTCTTACACTCTTTTTTTTTCTTTTTTTTTATTTTCTAAGTTTTTTATTTACAATTCAAATGATTTCCCCTTTCCCGTTTCCTCCCTCCCTGAAAGTCCCATAAGCCCCCTTCCCTTCCTCTGTTCCCCATTCAACCCCCTCTCCCTTCTCTGTCCTGGCATTCCCCTACATCCAGTCTTTCCAGGACCAGGGGTCTCTCCTTCCATCTTCTTGGAAATCTATTGATATGTGAATTGTGCCTTGGGTATTCTGAGATTCTGGGTTAATATCCCCTTATCAGTGACTGCATACCATGTGTGTTCTTTTGTGATTGCGTTACCTCACTAAGGATGATATTTTCCAGTTCTGACCATTTGCCTAGGAATTTCGTGAATTCATTGTTTCTAATTGCAGAGTAGTATTCCTTTGTGTAAATATACCACATCTTCTGAATCCATTTCTCCATTGAGGGACATCTGGGTTCTTTCCAGCTTCTGGCTATTATAAACAAGGCTGCTATGAACATAGTGGAGCATGTGTCCTTATTGCATGCAGGTAAAGCCTCTGGGTATATGTCCAGGAGTGGTATAGCCGGATCCTCTGGGAGTGTCATGCCCAGTTTTCTGAGGAACCACCAGACTGCTTTCCAGAGTGGTTGTACCAGCTTGCAATCCCACCAGCAGTGGAGGAGTGTTCCTCTTTCTCCACATCCTTGCCAACAACTGCTGTCTCCTGTGTTTTTAATCTTAGCCATTCTGACTGGTGTGAGGTGGAATCTCAGGGTTGTTTTGATTTGCATTTCCCTCATGACTAAGGATGTTGAACATTTCTTTAGGTGCTTCTCAGCCATTAGATATTCTTCAGGTGAGAACTCTTTGTTTAGCTCTGTACCCCATTTTTAATAGGGTTATTTGACTCTCTGGAGTCTAACTGCTTGAGTTCTTTATATATATTGGATATTAGCCCTCTGTCAGATGTAGGGTTGGTAAAGATCATTTCCCAGTTTGTTGATTGCCTCTTTGTCCTTTTGACAGTGTCCTTTGCCTTACAGAAACTTTGTAATTTTATGAGGTCCCATTTGTCAATTCTTGATCTTAGAGCATAAGCTATTGGAGTTCTGTTCAGGAAATTCTCCCCTGTGCCCATATGTTCAAGGTTCTTCCCTAGTTTCCTTTCTATGAGTTTCAGTGTGTCTGGTTTTATGTGGAGGTCCTTGATCCACTTGGAATTGAGCTTAGTGCAAGGAGATTCGAATGGATCAATTTGCATTCTTCTGCATGTTGACCTCCAGTTGAACCAACACCATTTGTTGAAAAAAGGCTATCTTTTTTCCACTGGATGGTTTTAGTTCCTTTGTCAAAGACCAAGTGACCATAGGAGTGTGGATTCATTTCTGAGTCTTCAGTTCTGTTCCATTGATCTACATGCCTGTCACTATACCAATACCATGCAGTTTTTAACACTATTGCTCTGTAGTACAGCTTGAGGTCCGGGATACTGATTCTCCCATAAGTTCTTTTACTCTTTCTGTCTCCTCTTCCTTAGGGCTCCCTGGTAGGGTGGAAGGGAGATGAAGATTTGGTGGAGGCACCATGTTTAGAGCTTAGATACTTTCTGCATAATATCTATCTGTGAGTTGCTGTATTTCTTCCCATATGCTTCACGAGGAAATTCCTTTGATGATGGCTAAGTAAAGCACTAATCTATGAGTATAGCAGAATGTTATTAGGAGTCATTTTATTACTGTGTTCCTTTGGTAGAACACAGTATTTGTCTTTACCTTATGTCCCTGGGCTATCTAGTCTCTAGTCTCAGGTTCTCGTGTGTTGTATATGAATCTTCAGTCAAATCAGATGTTGGTTAGTTACTCCCACAGTGGTGGCTCCATGCTACCATTGTGCTAGTGTATTTTGCAGGCAGGACATCATTGTAGATGAAAAGGCATATGCCTCAGTTGCGGTTTCCGTTTCTCTTTTGGTAGCATGCAGAGTACCTTCCTGTACCAAAAACACTAGGACGAAGGGGTGAAGGCTCAATGTAGCTTTCAGCTTGACTTCTCCATGTTCAAAGAGTTACATAGGTGCTGTCTTCAGCAATAGGGCCTTGCCAGCAATTTGTGGAGAGCAATCTATAGCCTTGGCAATAGCTGGGTTGTTTGGGAGTTCCCAGGAAACCCCATTTGGCCAACAACTCTGTTAAATATAAACCATTACCAATACTGGCAGTTTCATTTGGTGACAAGAAATGGCCAGTTGGGGCTCTATCTTTTCCATTATCTGACAATTTCATTTAGATCACTTTCATTTAAGTATGTAGTTTAAGAAGCTCGCTATTGTATTAGGTTTCCATACTACCTCTCAATTTTAGCTGTCTCTCCAAGTATTCCCTTCTTTGTTCCCCCTCTTGCCTCTCCCTCCCTGCTTGATTCTCCCATCCCAGCCCTCCGCCACCCCAAACTATAAATTCTATTTCTCTTTCCTAAGGAGATCTATCTTCCCCTCCTCCCACCAGTCCCTTACTCTACACACAACCTCTGTGGTTCTATAGATTGTAGCTTGGTTATCATTGACTTAACAGGTAATATGCACATATAAGTGATTACATACCATATTTTTCTTTCAGTGTCTGAGTTATCTCACTCCAGATTTGTCTTTTTCTAGTTCCATCATTTTCCTGTACATTGCATGATTTCCTTTGTAATGACTAAACAATATTTCATTGTATAAATGTGCCACATTTTCTTTATCCATTCACCTGTTGAGGCATATCTAGGTCATTTCTAATTTTTGGCTATTTTTAATAGACCAGCAATGACCATGACTAAGCAAGTGTCTCTGTGATAGGATGAAGCATCCTTTTGGTATATGCCCAAGAGTGGTATGGCTGGCTCTTGAGGTAGATCGATTGGCCACACTGATTTCCATCATGGCTGTACAAGTTTACACTGCTGCCAGCAATGGGAGAGTGTTTCCCCTACTACACCTCCTCCTCAGCATGAGATGTCATCTGTTGTTTTGATCTTAACCATTCTGACAGGTGTAACATGAAATCCCCAAGTAGTGTTTTATTTTCATTTCCCTGATAATTAAGGATGTAGAACATTTCTTTAAGTGTTTTTCCTTTCCATGCGAGTTTCATCTTTTGAGAATTACTTTCAGATCTAATGAGTTAATATTTAACACTAATAGGTTAAAAATAAGTACCTTTCAACAGTGTAGATCAGCTAAAAAGGAGAACTAGTATACAATTGGAATATAAAAATAGCCAAAATTGCATTTTCTATATAAATGTGAAATAGGTCACACTGAGTGATTCTCAGCTTGCCACCATTCAGGAGAAGCTGCCTTCATTCACTCTAACTACATATACTCAAAGCTCACGTGTCCACAATGACTCTTACAAAAAGAGCAATTCTGACTAACTTAGTTCAGTTGAGAATCTTTGTTTGCCAAGCAAGGATGAACTCCCTCTTTTCTCATAAGAACCTTTCTGAGACACATCTCTCAGCTTTCTTAGTACTTCTCTACTTGAGCTACTATCCCCTTTCTTCTGTAAGCCTAAGTATCCCTCAAGTATCCCATCATCCATGAGGACTTTTCAAAGGTCTTTTTCTCTCTCACAAAAGTAGCAACTAGTGAGAAAGAGAGACGTAGGGGAAAGGCTTGCCAAATGCATAGATGTTTTCTTTGCTTTTGCTCATCTGGCATTTACATTTAGCAACAAAATCCTGCCTAATGTCTAGCAATTAGTCTCCTGTTAAGAGATATGGGCTGAAAAAAAAAAGAGATATGGGCTGGAGAGATACAACCCTATGGGAAGAACAATGATGTCGGCCACCCAGACGCTCCAGGATCCCAGGGACTAAACCATCAACCAAGGGGTAGACATGGATCCAGCCAAAATTGTGGCAAAGGAATTCCTTGTCAGGCATCAGTAGGAGGAAAGGTCCTTGGTCCTGTGAAGGCTCAATAGGTGCCCCAACAAATGGAAATCGAGGGGAGGGGAGGTGGGAGTGGGTCGAGTGGAGGGGCATATACTTGGAGGCAGGGGTGGAAGGAGGGGTTGGGGGTTCTCGGGGAGGGGGGAATCCTGGAAAGTTTTTAGCATTTGAAATGTAAATGAAGAATATATTCAATTTAAAAAAGAGATAAAAATAGGGGACTGGAGAGGAGACTTAACAGTTAAGACTACCTATTGCTCTTGCTGAGTATTTAAGTTTGGCTCCCAACCCCCACATCAGGTGGATCATAACAGTCTTAAATCCAGCCTCAGGGTGAGCTCATACTCCTGGTCTTCATTGACATCTGTACTCCCATGCATATATTACACACAGGCAGACACACATCCACAAAATCTTAAATATTTTTAATGAGTGTTGGAGTGTTGGAACCTAGTCCAGGAATGGGATCATTTGAGAAGAATTCTGAGTACTTGTGAGGACATTTGAGAAAACAAGAGTCTTGAAACCTCGATTACTTCAAACCATGGGATTATTCTTAGAATGTGTTTTTATGTTCCTCCCAAGTGTAGTGGATAGGAGTGAGTTTACTTCCTCTTACTCATTATTGCTTGTTGGTATTATTCAACTATATATCTCTATGGAAAAATATGTTTTTGACACATGTGGCTTGTCTTTGTGATTGTACATAACTTAAACTGTATACGGTATTTGTGACTTGTATATAGCTGAGTAAAGTTCATGAGAACTTTCTTAACCCTCAGAGTATTAATTGCCTGGGGCTCTGAATAAAGTTGGCTGTTGCATGAGATGTTAGTCTGCCTCATTCATCAGCTTCAATCTCCAAGGTCCTACCACCTCTAGAGCAATAACACTGGAAAGATAGCTCTGCAATTAAGAGCACTTATAGTTCTTAAAGTGGACCTAGGTTCTGTTTCCAGGACCCACAGAGCGGCTTACAACCATCTGTAACTCCAACACTAGGGATCTCTTGTGGCATTTGAAGACTCCTACAGAAAAGTACTGTAATTACTTGCACTCAGGCCTATATATACATAAATAAAATAAAATCATTAAAAATAAAGTGTAATAATTGTGCTGCTAGTTTCATGTCAACTTGACACAACCTAGCGTTATCTGGGGGGAAAATGCATCAGGAAATGCATCTATAAGATTGGACTATAGGCAAGAAAGACTGTAAGACATTTTCTTAATGAGTGATTGACTAAATAGAGACCAATCTATTGTAAGTGGGGACATACCTTGACTGGTGGCTCTGGGTTTCATAAGAATACAGGGTGAGCAAGTCATAAGGAGCAAGCCAGTAAACAGCACCCCTCAATGCCTCTGCATCAGCTCCTGACTCCAGATTCCTGCCCTATTTGAGTTCCTGCCATGACTTTGTTTAATAATGAACTATAATATGGAAACATAGCCAAATAAACTCTTTCTTCCCCAACTTGCTTTTGGTCACGGTGTTTCAATATAGCAAGAGTAACCCAGTAATAGTAACCCCAACTAAGACAATAATAAATTTTTAAGAAATCAAGAGAGATAAAAAATAAGTATTTATAGTATATGATTTACATAGGTACCTCCTACAGGGCTTAGTTAATTCACAAAGAAACATTGATGCTATGTTTCACCCACTAGGAGATCATACCTTACCAAATCATACCTTAGAAGCCAAGGATGACCAAAATATCTTGATCTAGTGACTAAAAAGAGTCACTAGCCAGGCAGTGGTAGCCCAGTACTTAATCTCAGTACTTGGGAGGCAGAGGGAGACTGAGCCCATCCTGGTCTACAGTGTGAGTTCCAGGACATCCAGGGCTATACAGAGAAACTCAAAGAGAGAGAGAGAGAGAGAGAGAGAGAGAGAGAGAGAGAGAGAGAGAGAGAGAGAGAGAGAGAGAGAGAGAGGAAGAAAGAAAAGAAAAAAAGAGATGAGAAAAGAAAAAAAGAATAGAAAAGAAAAGGAGTCACTATGCCTTAAGTCACTGCCCATGCAAAATCAAATCACATAATAAGTTATATAAATACACTTTATTATGACTAATAGTGTCCAGCCCCCATGATACACAGAGCCATATTTTACCATCACCCTAACAAGAATAAACAAAATATAATGACTTTAACATTTTCCTAGATCAAACAGATCCCTTCTATGAGACCTTCATCAAATAGGAGAGAGAAAGGGCCAGTGGGATGGCTCAGCAGGTAAAGAAAGGTGATTACCACCAAGGCTGACAGCCTGGGTTCAGTCCTCAGCACCCTCATGGTAGAAAGAGAGAACCCACTCCCACACTGTTCTTAGACATTTACATGCACATCATAACATTCATACAAGCCTGTGTGTGCTCCTATGTGTACTCGTTCTCCTCTCTCTCTCTCTCTCTCTCTCTCTCTCTCTCTCTCTCTCTCTCTCTCTCTCTCTCTCTCCCTCCCTCCCTCACACACACACACACACACACACACACACACACAATCAGAAATAGCAGATACAGGACAGCTGATGCTACTGTACTTGCCATTCTTGCTATGGGAATCTATGTATCCTTCACTATAGAAAACATCATACTCAGCTCTTAGAGTTTCTAATGTTAAAGAGCATGCACAGGCTAGACCTAGGCCCCCTACACATATGTAGCAGATGTGCAGCCTAGTCTTCATGTGGGTCCTGAACAACTGGAGTGGAAACTATTCCAAAAGCTGTTGCCTGTCTGTGAGATATCTTCTAGGTGGGCTGCCCTGTCTGGCCTCAGTGACAGAAGATGTACCTAGCCCTGAAGAGACTTGATATGCTGAGGTATAGGGATGCCCACTGGAGAAGTCCCCACCCTCTCAGAGGAAACAGGGAGGGAAAGGGGGGAGGGATCATGGAAGGGGGCGAGAGAAAGGTGGGGCAACAATCAGAATGTAAAGTGAATAAATAAAAAATAATAAAAAGAAGTCAAGCCTCAACTTTTCAAAAGCATTTGAAGGAAAATGTTTAGAGCTCTTTGCTATTGCTGCTTTTAGAAATGTTTTTATTAATTCTTTGAGAATTTCATACAGTGTATTTTGATCATATTTACTACACCTCAACTGTCTCCAGATCTACACCTACCTTCATATCCACCCAATGTCATGATCTCTCTCATCCTCTCTTGAAAAACAAATCTAGTCTAGTTTGTATTGCCAAAATACTTTCAAGTGTGGAGACCACCCTGGAGTATGATTGATATACCAGATGTCACACCATTGAAGCAAACTGATTCTCTCCCAAAAGCTACCAAATGCTAATAGCTCCTCAGCTAGAGGGTGGGACCTCACATCCAGCTCCACACTTCCATGCTGTCATTGTGTCTGGTGTGAGTGTGCACAGGTCTTGTGCATGCTGTCACAATCACCAAGGGTCCCTATGTGCCACTTTCCTCTTGTTTCTGGAAAACACTGTTCCTTGTAGTCATCCACCAGCTCTGGTTCTTACAACCTCTCCATCCCCACCTTCCTCCAAGTTCTCTTAGCCTTGATGGAGAGAGTTGTGACGTAGACCTCCCATTCACGGATAAACACTCTGAGGTCTCTCATTCTTTGCACAATGACCAGTTGTGAGTCTCTGTGCTAACTGACACCTACTGCATAAAGAAGCTTCTCATGGGACCATGTGAAACCAAGCAGTGCCTGTACAACAAAGGATACCGTCATTTGGACAAAGAGTCAAGGTACAGAATAGGGGGGGTTCTTTATGTGCATCTGACAGAGGGTTAATATTTAGAATATTCAAAAACACCATTGTGAAATCCACTGTCATCACCCCTGTTTGTGCCAAGGTTAACAGCTGCTCTGCCCAGGGCCTCCATAGCAAACCTGAGATAAATACACAGTGCATCAAAGAAACAATAACATTAATTTTTACAGATTTTCCTTTGGTCCTGACTTACTGTTTATATTTAGCTAAGTTGTTTACAGTTACCTCTCATTATAATTTCCTTACTTTAGAAGAATGAAGATATACATTAACAAATGCTAAAATGCTTCCTGTGTTTATATGACTGAAAGGCAATTACTATCTGCCACTCTAAAATGCGAACATCTTGTACACAAACCTGAGTATGTCGCTCCCTGGCTAAAATGTCTTCCATGGCTTCCATCAGCTATACAAAATCCAAAACCCTGAATGGGAATGGCCACCATATTTTTAAAAGTACACGTGTCTCCAGACTTTCTCTCTTTCCTGCTCTAAAAAGAAAGTTCTGATGTAAGTAGAACTTCCCATCCTCTCTACAGTCTCTATTGGACACCAGAGATTTGAACACAGGAAACACAGAGAGAGCATCTGTCTGCTTAGTAGTCTCACTCTGAGCCCAATGAGGGCAGAGCGAGGGACAGTAGTTAGATGGATACTATCCAAATCGAAGCAGAGAGAAGAAAAAAATGATTCACACATAATGTCAAGAACACCAGAGGAATGTACAATTAAATCTTCATTCAAGGTCTATACTAATGGAGAATGTTCTGAGAAGCTATTGTCTGCTCCATAAGCAATGAGTAGGATACACACCAGCAGCACAGCTCTGAAGATTATGATAAAGGATGGAGGAGCTCTCTGCCATCTCATTTCCTAAGCAAACTCCCAGAGACAGCAATGACAGGAAAACAAGAAAGCACTGACTGCAAGTATCTGAAATTTTATTACTAAAAATACAGCATAAACAGATTTCAAGAAAGCATGGCAGGATGGTAGCGGATTTTCAAAATTACATCATGCACACACACACACACACACACACACACACACACACACAAAACCAAATTTGTACATTAGCATCCACCCAGGTCAAAGTGCAATGGATAATAAACCTATTCCAGTAAAGTGGGGTTTTTTTAAAAACATGATTAGTTGGTTATTAGAGTCATGAGAAAACCAGATAATCCAACTGCAGGTGCTGTTTTCAGAATGAGTGTGATCAACTATGGACTGTGAATGAAAGCATTGGACCATAACCAGGAACCTGCCTAAAAAAGAAAAAACTGGCGTCTGACACCTCATACAGGCAACCACCACAAAGGTAGGTAGTCAGTGTGAGATTTGCCAGCAGAACCAGGAGCATGGCCAGGCCTCATATTTCTTTCAGATCTCATGGGCATGCATCTGAGTGGTGAATCTGCTTACATCTGGAACCTAACTGTAGAGACTGTATCTGCTGGATAATTCTCCTCCTCTTCCATAGAGAAGGCACCACCAGGAGTAAGCATGAGGGTCTGAGAATATCAACGGGTCACTGATAGGCATTGGATGCTGGCTTTACAAGGCATAGAAAAGGCTCAAGTGGGATGCTTTGAAGATCTTATTGGCTTCTCCTTCTACTCCTCAAGAGCATTAGGAGCACTAGATGGAACTGGGGGAAAACTTCTAAGTTAGGCATAAGTCTAAGGGGGAAGCTGTAATTAGCATTCCATCACAGGACACCAGCTTGTTACCCCAGCCACGCATGCTAATGCCTATAGTTGATGCACTACCCACGTGATTGACCATCTGCACTTGTCCTCAGGGTACATATTTTGGGTTCACTGCACAGAAGAGCATTCCATATGTTGTTGTCTTTCCATAACTGGTGTTACTCTCCTGGTCCCAAACTCTCATCTAAAATCACATTAGACACCACCCCCCTCCCCACCATGAGCTTATAAAGTATGACTATATCCCTGTTGAAACACCTTATCCCCATTGCCCCCACATTAAGTAACTCTGGATGTGCTGTGAGGTTTAATTTTTAAGACTGTGTAGGTTTCAAAAGCCTCCACTCCACCCCAGATGTTTCTTATAAGCTACACCACGTAAATGTAGTCATTCCCACATTTAAAATACTGTCCCCACCAAGAGCCCACCACAACACAGACCTGGAACCCAGTGGTCTCATTAAAGCCCTTGAGGCCTCATCCAGTTGAAGGACATCCTACCATTCTTGATGGTTCAAACTTCTGAAGCACAGCTGCATCTCTTATCCTATACTGAAATTGCAGGGCTGAAAATAGACCCAGCCCATGCCTGTAATCCCAAAACTGTTTTAGTAGAGTTCCCACTTTATAGGATTCAATAAAAAATCTAGCCTTGAAGTCAGAGACCCAAGCCTACACCTTTGCCTTCACCAACCTGCTGTGTGTTTGCCTATAGGTCTATGTACCTACTACCATGTGACTTGTGTGCAGCCTGTCTGTGTGTAGCCTGTGTGTATCAGAAAGTTCCTGAGTACCTATCACTGGCTACCTACCCAGAAGCCTTTGCCTAGAGTAATAGTGTCATCTGGCATCAATTCTTCAGTTTCTCCTCACCCCTTAGGTTCCTGTGACCCTCCTTTTCTGGCAATAGAGCATGAACCTTATATTTGCATGAATATGAATAAGAAGTTATGTACTTGAGCAAATGCAACTTGCCAGTGACTATAGCACTGAAGAATATTACTCCCCCTGCCCACAGCATCCATTAGCTGTCTATAGCATCCCCCTAGGAGTAGTTAAAGACCCAGGAGTTCCTTCCCATCCATGATGGCATGTTGACATGTCCATTCTGTGCAGGATAAGATTGGTTTTTTAATAATAGAAAACAATACTGCTAAGTATAGGATCCCTCACCTCAAGCTGTTGCTCAGGGGAGTCCCAGAGATCCTCCCCCCTTCCAAAACAATATAAGAAATTGCCATTGGCCTTGATTGACCACTATAACTGCATAGCAAGATTCTTTTGCTGAAGTCACAGTATAACTTTAGTTGCAGAACATGGGGAAATCAATCTAATACTAGCCAGGAGGCTTTTCTCCCTGCTTGCTACCTTTCACAGTACTGGAAGGTGTACTTTCATAGTACTGGTAGGCTGCTGGGATTGTTGGGGAGCATCAGCACTATTCATCTGTGAACACTGAGGTAAGATAAAAATCAGCAAGTGCTTGTTTTCACTCCCTATATCCTGCCTTTACCCTGCTACGCCCTCTCCTCTGCCAATCAACCCTCATGGTCTAGTTTCCCTTTCATATCTTTACAGCACCATATTCTATTTGCCCTTCCTTGGAAGGGTCTCTCCTCCCTCCTGATCCCTTACTAGCTACCAAGGATCCATAAATATTCTAAATGAAACACACATTTCTAAAGCTTAAAAGTTAAAATCCACATATCAGAGAAAACTTCTGCAACATTGGCATTTTTTCAGTCTGTGCTATTCCTCTCAGGATGATTGTTTCATTTTTGTTTTCCCTAGTTTTATCCATTTACCTTCAAATTTCATTTTTCTTGACAACCAAATAATATTCCACTGTGCTAATGTGTCACATTTTTATTATCCATTATCTGGTGAGGAACACCTAGACTGTTCCTAATATCTGGTATTATAAATAGGGCACCAATGAACACTAATAAGCAAATATGTCTGTGGTAAGATACAGAATCTTTGGAATCTATTCCCAAGACTGATATAGCTGGATTTTGTGGTAGATAAATGCTATCTTTATGATTTTTGTATTGGCTATATCAGTTTCCATGTCCATTGACAATGAATCTATGTTCCCTCTTTTCCTGCATCCTTGACAGTATGTGTTTGTCTTTCTGTCTGTCTGTCTGTCTGTCTGCCTGTCTGTCTGTTGATCTTGCCCATTATGATTGGAGTAAGATGGAACTTCAAAGTAGTTTTAATTTGCATTTCCCTGATGGCTAAGGATGTTAAACATTTTTAAGTGTCTTAGGCATTTGTGTTTCATCTTTTGAGAACTCTTTGTTTAGTTCTATATCCTTATTTTTTAATTGGGTTATTTGTTTATTTAATGATTTTAGCATTTTGGGGAGCATGACAAGATATGTTCAAGGGTGCAATAGTGTCATGAATGTCACAGAGGTGATCAACTTCTCCCTGGTTATATTTAAGGCCACAGGATGAAACATATGCTTGATAATGTAAATCTAGTCAAGAATCCATCACTGGGGAATTCACAGGTGCCAGGGGTGAACCTACCACTATTATTCTACTAAATGGAAATTAACTGGTCTTTAAATCTGTATCTATATATACAGATTGGTACAGCTCTCAGACATCCTAGAGCACTAGATGGCAATTAATATAGAAATTTACAGGGGGTACAGTGCAGAGAATATGCATCAGTGGAGTTCCCAGATACAAATAGGACATCTATATCACAGTAATTCCCCAAGGTTCAGGGACAATCATGGGAAAGAGAATAGAAGATGGTAAAAGCCAGAGACTTGCAAATACCAAAGCAAAACAGTATGTTCTACGCATTACAGAATCACTACACTTATGAATTCCCAACGGATGTGGTTGCCTGCTAGGGAGCTATACAAGATGAAGTCAGTCAACATCCTAGCAAGGAGAAGGGAGGAGCTCTTGAGCCCCCACACCAAACTGAGGAGCTATTAATAGCTTATGACTCCTGGAGAGGAAGGGTCAGTTTTCTTTAAAGGTGTGACTCTAAGTTTGTCAACTGTGTTCCAGTAGATGACGCCACACCCATAAAAATATGGGCAGCACGAATTGGACTTAGTGCATTAGAAATATAAATAAAAATAAGATTATATGAAGTTTTGAGGAAGTGGAGAGAGGGAAGATCTAGGAGATGAGTACAAAGTGAGATTGAATATGGTCAAAATATATTATATGCATGTTTGAAATTCTCAAATAATGAAAATATATCAAAAGTATTGCTTCCTGGTGGTGCATAGAAATAACAGACATTCAATAAATAATTATGATGCCCAGGTAATGATACTTTCACATGAGCAAGTATAGTTGTATAAGAGAATATAGAGAATCATTTCACTGGGCTGTGGAAATGAGTTAGTAGTTAAGAGTACTGGCTTCTCTTCCAGAAGATAAGGGTTTTATTCCTAACACTGTTGTGGTGTGCTACAATTGTCTGTGACTCTAATTACAGGGATCTGACACTCTCTTTTGACCTTCTCCAGCACCAGGCAAACACATGGTGCACAGACATACATGCAGTCAAAATATGCAGACACATGAAAAAATAAATAAAAAAGAGCAAAGAGATATTTTGCTAATATCCCAAGCTGATTTTATGTTTATGTTTTGGAAGCTTGCCCCTAGAAGCATTTGCGGTTTTTCATCTGAAGCTTAAGGTCATTGCAAACAAAATTCCTCTGAAAAAAATCCTTTTATTCCAGATGAATTTTTGAATTGCTCTTTCTAACTCTATGAAGAATTGAGTTGGGATTTTGATGGGGATTGCATTGAATCTGTATATTGCTTTTGGCAAGATGGTCACTTTTACTATATTAATCCTGCCAATCCATGAGCATGGCAGATTTTTCCATCTTCTGAGGTCTTCTTCAATTTCTTTCTTCAGAGACTTGAAGTTCTTGTCATACAGATCTTTCACTTGTTTGGTTAGAGTCACACCAAGATACTTTATATGGTTTGTGGCTATCGTGAAGGGTATCATTTCTCTTACTTCTTTCTCAGCCTGCGTATCCTTTGAGTATAGGAAGGCTAATCACAAAAGAACACACATGGTATGCAGTCACTGATAAGGGGATATTAACCCAGAATCTCGGAATACCCTAGACACAATTCGCATATGAATAGATTTCTAAGAAGATGGAAGGAGAGACCCCTGGTCCTGGAAAGACTGGATGTAGGGGAATGCCAGGACAGAGAAGCGAGAGGGGGTTGAATGGGGAAAAGAGAGAGGTAAGGGGGCTTATGGGACTTTCGGGGAGGGAGGAAACGGGAAAGGGGAAATGATTTTGAATGTAAATAAAAAAAACTTAGAAAATAAAATAAAATTAAAAAAAAAGAAAAGAAAAAAATCCTTTTGTTGTACTAATTACTGAGAAAGACCAGGATACCACTATTCACCCAGGAAATCAAACCTAATTAAATGGTCTCTGGTTTTTAAAGCAAAGGGAAGAGAAAGAGAGAGAGAGAGAGAGAGAGAGAGAGAGAGAGAGAGAGAAGAAAACATGGTCCTATTAACCCCTTTAATGATTGTTTTTCAAATTTTCATCGGAAAGTTTTTACAGTCTTTAATTTTTGACAGTGTTGTCATGGTTGCGTGCCATGATTTTGAGCAATATTTTGTGGCCATGCAAACAGCTCTTAAGTATGCACCCACAGAGAGGATGTGCCTAGTCCTGCTTTGACTTGATGTACCAGGGTGGGTTGGTACCCATAAGAGGCCTACCCTTTTCAGAGGAGAAGGTGAGGGGGAACAGGAGGAAAGGATAGGAGTGTGGGACTGGGAGGAGAGAAGGAAGGGGTCTGTGATCAGGATGTAAAGTGAATAAACAAATAAATTATGGGGGGACAAAAGACACCCACAGCCTGTAACAATGGAGTCTGATCAGTGGGGCACTCAAGTGATACTGCAAGTCTCTCTTTAGCCTTTTATATATGTACATTTCTTGTGCATGAAGACATTTTTACAAGTACAACATGTACTCTAAGCACACTCCTCCACATCCCTCCCCTCTTCTTTTTCTCCTCCCCTCTTAGCAGCCCAGTACTCTCCCCTAGACAGTTTTGCTTCAATACCACACTCTATATCCATACCTGATTTCATGTATTTAAAGAAAACCTGGTATTCACAAATGAGAGATCATATGATATTTGTGTTTCTGGACCCAACTTGATTCCCTTAAAAGTCTTAATCTCTGACCTTTAGAGCTAATATCCACTTATCAGTGAATACATACCATGTGTGTTCTTTTGTGTCTGGGTTACCTCACTTAGGATGATACTTTCTAGTTCTATCCATTTACCTGTGAATTTCATGAAGACATTGTTTTTAATAGCTGCATAGTTCTCTATTGTGTAAATTACATTTTCTGCAACCATTCCTCTGTTGGGGGACATCTGGGTTCTTTCCAGCTTGTCTATTATAAATAAGGCTGCTATAAACATAGTGGAGTATGTGCCATTGTTATATGTTGGAGCATCTGTTGAGTATATGTCCAGGATTGGTATAGCTGGGTCTTTGGGTAGAACTATTTCCAAATTTTCTCAGGAACCACCAGATGGATTTCCAAAGTGGTTTTATCCCATCTTGCAGTCCCACAAGCAATGGAAGAATGCTCTTCTTTCTCCACATCCTCACCAGCACCTGCTGTACCCTGAGTTTTTGATCTTGGTCATTCTGACTGGTGTGAGGTGGAATCTCAGGGTTGTTTTGATCTGCATTTCCCAGATAACTAAGGATGTTGAACATTTCTTTAGGTGTTTCTCAGCCATACGATATTCCTCAGTTGAGAATTCTTTGTTTAGCTTTATACCCCATTTTTTTAATAGGGTTATTTGGTTCTCTGGAGTCTAACTACTTGAGTTCTTTGTATATTTTGGATATTAGCCCTCTATCAGATGTAGGGTTGGTAAAGATCTTTTCCCAATCTGTTGGTTGTTGTCTTGTCCTATTGACAGTGTCCTTTGCCTTACAGAAGCTTTTCAATTTTATAAGGCCCCATTTGTCAATTGTTGATCTTAGAGCATAGTCAGGAAATTTCCCCTGTGCCAACAAGTTTGAGGCTCTTCCCCACTTTCTCTTCTATTAGTTTCAGTATATCTGGTTTTATGTTGAGGTCCTTGATCCAGCAGGACTTGAGCTTTGTACAAGGAGAGAAGAATGAATCAATCTACATTCTTCTACATGCTGACCACCAGTTGAACCAGCACCATTTGTTAAAAATGCTGTCTTTTTTTCCACTCGACAGTTTTGGCTTCTTTGTCAAAGATCAGGTGACCATAGGTGTGTGGCTTTATTTCTGGGTCTTCAATTCTATTCCATTGATCTTTCTGCCTGCCTCCATACCAATAACATACAGTTTTTTTTATCACTATTGCTCTGTAGTAGAGCTTAAAGTTAGTGAAGATGATTCCCCCAGAAGTACTTTTATTGTTGAGAATAATTTTCACTATCCTTGAAGCTCAGAATGCTCACTATACAATCCACAGACTATATGGAGCTTAAGAGGAAGGAAGACCAGGTGTGGATGCTTCAGTCCTGCATAGAGGGGGGAACAGGATGATCGAAGGATGTGGAGGGAGGGGGACCTGGGAGGAAGAAAGGAGGAAGAGGGAAAGAGGGGCAGTATCAAGTTTTGGAGGGGACAGGAGCGGTACGGAGGGTCAGGAAATCGAATAAAAATATGTAGCAGTGGGGGATGAGGAACTGGGAATAGCCAATGGAGGGTCCTAGACAGATGCAAAGGAAGAGAGAGAGATTCCCAGAACCCAATGGGGATGACTAGCCAAAATGCACAGTGAAGGGGAGTTAGAACCTGTAGAGACAACCTCCAGTAGCTAGGCACAGTCCCCAGTTGAGGGGACTCCCCACCCACCCATCTCAAAGTTTTTAACCCAGAAATGTTCCTGTTCAAAGGAGAAACAGGGACAAAAAAATGGAGCAGAGACTGAAGGAAAGGCCGTATGGGGACCGTCCCACCTGGGAATCCATCCTGTCTGCACACACCAAACCCTGACACTGTTGCTGTTTCCAGGAGGCACTTTCTGACAGGAACCTGGTGTGACTTTTCCGTGGGAGGTTCTGCCAGCATCTGACCAATGCAGATGAAGATGTTTGTAGCCAACCATCAGACTGAGCTAGGGGACCCTGGTAGGGGAGCTGGAGGAAGGATTGGACTAGAGAAGGAGGATTGCAACCCCATAGGAAGAACAATGTCAGTTGG
Organism: Tokudaia tokunoshimensis; assembly: GCA_036184795.1. Lineage (NCBI taxonomy): Eukaryota > Metazoa > Chordata > Mammalia > Rodentia > Muridae > Tokudaia > Tokudaia tokunoshimensis. Next base: position 26,859,928 of record BTHU01000003.1, read on the forward strand.
ATGGACCACCCAGAGTTCCCAGAGATTAGACCACCAACCAAGGAGTGTACCTGGAGGGATTCATGGCTCCAGATACATGTGTAGCAGAGGATGGCCTTGTTTGACATCAGTGGGAGGGGAGGCCTTTGGTCCTGTTTGATGCCCCAGCGTAGGGGGATGATGGAGAGGTAGGCAGGAGTGGGTGGGTGGGTGGGGGAGCACCCTCATTGAGGCAAAGGGAAGGGGGGAGAGGGTGAGTGGGATGGGGGAATTGTGGAGGGATAATGGGAAAAGGAATATCATCTGAAATGTAAACAAATGGAATCATTAATAAAAATTTTTTAAAAGAAAAAATTCTTCATCTCCAGTTTCATCCACTTTCCTAGAGAGGACATAATTTTAGAACTTACCACTGAAAAATCCCATTGTGAATATATACCACATTTTCTTTATGCATCATCTGTGGATAGACAAATGGTTCCATTGTTATGATAGCATCATGGAAGTCACTTGATTTTATGAATTTATTCTCAAATATTTCTTATTCACTTAAGGTTGGCCAACTACTTTAACAAATAGTCCCCATACTTTTCGCTTGTATAGTTGAAGATTGATTTCCTACAGAGGTTCATCAGATATTCTTGATTAGCACCTTCTGCCCAAGTGACCATGTGATGCTTCTGTGAGTGACTCTGTGACCTCTGAGGATCTCTTTAGAGTTGATGTCTGGATGCCCTACACTCAGTCTCACACACACTGTGGAAAGTAGAATGCCTAACAATTAGGCACCTCATCTCAGGAGGAAGACACACCACTCCCTGCACAACACTGGCAGGATCTAGTTATAAGGTAGAGCTGGACACAGAGGAACCAGGGAAAGTAGCCAGGTAGCTCCATCTCAGAAACAATGCTGTACTGTTGGTGTGGGGAGAGGAGCTGTGTTGCTGAGCTAGCCATCTCCTCCATGAGTATCAGGCACTGGAAATAAATTTTTAAAATAAAAATAACTCCTTTGTGCCAGATGCAGCAATGTGCACTATACTCCCAGTACACTGGAAATAGTGATAGAAGAATGGTGGGGCTGGGGCGCGGGGGGCGGGGGGGGCGGGTCCTGGACTGTGATCTATGGGAACATGGCTCAGCAAACTTGAACTAGTGAGGGCTAAAGAAAGAGTTCATCAGTTAAGATCACTCACTGCCTTTGCAGAGGCCTCAGGTTCAGTTCCCTTAACCCATAAGGCAGCTCACAAAGTCTGTAACTACAGTTTAAATTTTTCTAGGTTAAAATGGTAAGAATAATGATAATGACATTGAAGAAAAGCAAAAGAGAGGGGAGAGGGAGGGAAGGAGGGACAGGAGACTGGTTCTTTCCTCTTCACAGAATCTGTAGAATAATTGATCCTTACTTCAGAAAAGAGCTTCCTTCTAACCTGGTATGTTGGCATATGCCTTTAATTCCAGGGCTCAGGACCCAGAGATAGGTGTGTTCTAGTCCAGTCCAATTAGGAAGTTCTAGGCTAGCCAAGACTGCATAGTAAGACCCTGAGCAAATGTGTGTGTGTGTGTGTGTGTGTGTGTGTGTGTGTGTGTGTGTTTAAAACTTTCCCACTCTCCGTCCAAAAAAAAATCAAAAACAAGCAAACAAACACCTCCTAGCTAATGCTCTTAGGATGGATGTAGCTTATCACAGGTATCTACACTAAAGAACTCCATTTCCCAGAATCCCATCTCGGTATCATTCAAAAACAGATTGTGCCAATGAGACATTCATAACATTTGGAAGAGAAGTCACTTTCCTTGGAGCAGCTGTTGGCAGGCAGATGAGATCATTGCTGGCTACACTGCCTGGCTGCCGACACATCTCCCAGGAAACACCTGCTATAAGCGGGCTCTGAGATCATCAGCAAAAGGGTCCAGTGGCCACAGCCACCCTCCTGAGAACAACTCTGCAGTGCTCCTGCAACTAGGCTCGTAAGCAGTGGCTACCTTGCCATCCTGCCTTTTCAGATCTGCTGAAAAGGAAGCTTCCAGCCCTCGTCCACACCTCTCCCATGGCAAGAGGCCAGCATCTTTCTATCCGGCATATTGGAGAGATTTTTGCTCTAGACAAAATCTGAACATACCACAATAAAAATGTTCAGTCAGTGCGTTTATCCAGGGACTGGGCCCTGTGTTACACATGAGAGGATTCAGTGGCAAGCCAACAAGCAGCTGTCTCCACTGTGTTTCTTCATTAGCCCAGTGAGGAACAGATTATTGAATATAATGGAGTTCAATGAGTACATACTCTGGTGTCTCCTTTGAGGTATGACAGGACTTCTTTTCAAATGGGGTAAAATAAAAGTTGGAATGGGCACATTCTCACTATCTCCACCACTAGGTCACACAAGAAAGAAATTCAAGATGAATTCAATACTATGTTATAACCAAGAGAAGTTTGGCAGAATCCCTGGAAGTATGACTGAGTATCTTTAATGCATCTGACTTGCATGATACTACGATGGCATGAAGCATGTAATAAGACAAATGCTTCATCTTCACTTCGTGGATCATCTGCAAAATTAAAAATAGTCTTTATACATATATTTAAATCTGATATATATTTAATTTTTATTTGATTTTATATTTCAATCCTAAAAACATATTTATAAGCATTTAAGCCCATAGAATTCAGTATAGAGGAGACAATATGAATGCCAGCACTAGGTAATGCTAACCAGGAAAAGACAAGGTGGAATCCACAGCCCATCAATTAACTGTGCTGGCCCATCACTAACACATTTACCCATTTTATGTTGTAAACCATTTAATGTTAGAAACTATCCTACATTTGAGAAAATTAATTATTTTGGTAGGAACTTGAAATAAGGAAAAATTATGGTGAGCAACTATCTGGTTTTAGTCAAATGACAGTAAAACAAATAAGATGTTTAAATAAATCTTCTTGGCTCTTTATATCTCTTCAAAACCGTGTCCCCAAATTCTCAACATAATCAAAGAGACCCCTTGTCATCCCTGTCAGGTGCTTGGCTGCCTCGCCTCTGGGAACATTGCTGAGTACCAGAAGTCGACTTTGTTCTTCACAATCAAGACTCCAGCAGACATTTGTTTATTAACAAAATGTACTGCATAGTTTGTGTGCATTGGGTCCTGCAGAGCACAAAAGAGGAGGATATATGTGGTCCCTGTCCTGGGGGTAGGAGCTCAGAGAAGCTGGAGTCTCAGGAGATAGAAGCACATGCAGTGAAATACAGGAATAACAACTCCAAACACAGCCAGCTCTCGTTTCCCACAAGACACACCAGCAAACAAGATCTAAAGAATGCCTTTGAAATGTCTGGTTCTAACACCAAAGCTAATGAGTGAAAAAATCAAGGAAAAGAAGCAAGCTTGGGAAAGCCAGAAGTTGAAGAGACCTCCGCAGCTCTTCAGTCACAGGGACTGCAGAAGATTCAGGGTGGCTGGAGCCTATCGAACAATAATGAGTGATAACACGGGTGATAAAATGATAAAATAAAACAGAATATTATATAAATTTTATAGGCCCAATATGCCATGGTAGGAGGTTTGAACTTGGTGCAGAATTTGAAGTACTTGAGCATTTTTCTTTTCATCATTGTATTTTTTTATTAGATATATTCTTTATTTATATTTCAAATGTTGTCCCCTTTCCTGGTTTCCCCCTGCCCCCCAAAAATCCCATAACCCATCTCCCCTCCCCCTGTTCCCCAATCAACCCATTCCTGTTTCCCTGTCCTGGTATTCCTCTACACTGCAGCATTGAACCTTCCCTGGACCAAAGGCCTCTCCTCCCTTTGATGTCCAACAAGCCATCCTCTGCTACATATGCGGCTGGAGCCATGGGTCCCTCCATGCGTACTCTTTGGTTGACAGTTTTGTCCCTGGGAGCTCTGGGGGTACTGAGTGGCTCATCTTGTTGTTCCTCCTATGGGGCTGCAAACCCCTTCAGCACCTTGGGTCCTTTCTCTAGCTCCTCCATTGGGGACCTTATGCTCAGCTCAATGGCTAGCTGAGAGTATTTTAAACAATGAACCAAGATTTACATTTTGAACATTTTTACTTGATCCCATGTGGAGAATGGAGAAAGGGAGGTCATAGATAAAGAAGAAAGAGGAGGAGAGAAGGGACCATGGCAACTATTGTCATTGAAGCAAGGAATTCTGGTCCTTAAATCTGGGACAATAAGCTTTTCTCTGTATTATATTTTTTATTGTACTTCATTTAGAAGTGTGCTTATTAAAAAATATTTAATAGAATTGAATTTTTGATTTATAATCACAAAATGTCCTATATGTTAAAAAGTCTTATTCCCAATTAGTTGAACTTGTAAGCCACAGGCACATGAACACCACTCTTAGCTGAAGACCTACTGGCACATCAATGGAGGGAGAACCAGCTTTCCTCAGTGCTGTGATCTCTGGTGGGTTAACCATGCTCCAAGAGATGGTTCATGTCCCTGTGGCCCATGTTAACTCAGATACAGAAAGCAGCACTATTTAAACTCAGTAGGTAATGAGAAAACAGCAAAAGAAGAGGATGTGAAGTTGGGAGAGGGATGTGGAAAGGATCCAGGAAGAGTTGGAGATTATAATTGAAATACATGGAATGTGTGCATGAACTGCTCAAATAACACATTAAAAAATTATTTTAAAAAAATTGTTAAAGTTAACTTTTAGAATATAGTATCAAGTAGTTGGTGGCCTGAAGCTGATTGCCTGAGCTCTGAATCATCCCCAACCACTTTGTGCTTTCCTACTGAGGCATGCATTTCTGCTAATGCTAACAATTCCTGAACAATTCTATTTTAACGATTTCCAGTTTTCTGGTATTATGCCCTCCCTGTTTGTTAGCATCTTCCTGTGAAACTGTCCATCCCCCAAATCCTTGCCATGTTACTCTCTTCTCTCTCTTTCTGACTACCCAGCAACCAGGACAATAGGAAACAGAAAGGGCTCTAAGATGCATAGACATGGATCTTAAAAGTTTGGTCAGTCCAACCTTACAGATCTTTGAGGTGTATCTTCATGGAAGAGTTTTCAGCCTATATCTGATGACTGTTTTAACCAAGGCAAACTCATCTTTTAAGTATGGCAGCAATTAAAAGTTTATAAGCGCATTGATTCAGTCATTCATGTGGTAATTTTAGGGGTCAATCCTCTGGTAGAATTTAAAAGGATTAAAAAAAATGTCATGCACTGATACATCACCCGTGGTCTAGGAAATATCCCACACCCACATGACAGCAACACTAATTAAACTGAGTGGATTTTTCTTTTTTAAAGATGTGAAGGTAGGAGGAAGGCATATTGGAAGAAGGAGATTTCTGTGGGAGTGGAAGAGGGATAAAACAGGAGAATGGACTTACTATCACCAAAATACATTATATACATATATGAAATTGTCATAGAAGTAAAACTAATTTTAAAACTAGTATGGAATCAATCTTCTCTTCCAAAAAGATAAACCACTCTAGATGGTATGGCACATGTTTTTAGTCTCAGTTACTCTAGCTTCTGCAACAGGACAATCCCTTGATCCCAGGATTTTGAGTATGGTAGTTTGAATAAAAATGGCCTCATAGGCTCATAGGGAATGGCACCATTAGGAAACATGGCCTTATTGGAGTACTTGTGGCCTTGTTGAAGGAAGTGTGTCGCTGGAGATGGACTTTGAGAATTTAAATGCTCAAGCCAGGTCCAGTGTTGTCCACTCTTCTTGCTTCCTATAGATACAGATGTAGAATTCTCAGCTCCTTCTCCAGCATCACGTCTGCCTGCATGCCACCATACTTCCTGCCATGATGATAATGGACTAAACCTCTAAACTGTAACCCAGGACCAACTAAATGTTTTTCTTCATAAGAGTTGCTATAGTCATGGTGTCTCACCACAGCAATAAAGCCCTAACTAAGACAGTACTGGGCAGTATTGCAAAATCCTATTTGAAATACAAGGAACAGAGAAATCAAGATAGCTGGTAAAACAAAAAAAAAAATACAAGCACAAAAATTAAGGTAATAATACAAGATAATTACTTCCAGATGATGTTGAGTTCATTTGACTACTTAACCTGTACCAAAGAATGAGGCAAATGCTTGGCATATCCAGTAATTTTAAGGGTTTATGATTCTGAATATGTTATTATTTAGCTGTTGAGATGAAAATGTAAGTGTCAAGAAAGTTAGGTGATATGCCCAAGGTCACACATACAGTAAGTAGAAAATGAATTCAAACCCATTTTCTCTACCATGGCAGATTCATAGTTTTGTAACCATGCTTCTTCATCCTTGGTGTGATGGTTTATATATGCTTGGCCCAGGGAGTGGCGTTATTAGAAGATGTGACCCTGTAGGAGTAGGTATGGCCTTGTTGGAATAGGTGTGTCACTGTGGGTGTGGGATATGAGACCGCCATCCTGGAAGTCAGTGTTCTGCTAGCAACCTTCAGATGAAGATGTAGAACTCTCAGCTCCTCTTGCACCATGCCTGCCTGGGCACTGCCATGCTCCTACCTTGATGATACTGGACTAAATCTCTGAACCTATAAGCAAGACCTTTAAATGTTGTTCTTTTAAGAGTTGCCTTGGTCATGGTGTCTGTTCACAGCAGTAAAACCCTAACTAAGACAATTGGGAATTCCTTTATATCCTATTTTAAAGCCCATCATGTTCACTTAAGAACAAAATGCTGGGGAATGAACAAAGTAAAGGATAGCATATTACTTTCAACTTCCATGGCAAATCCAATTAATGAACTTCAGCTAAGAGAATGCTGTCCTGGGAAGAGTCATATTAGATGGATGAACGTATGAAAGTGATCTTGGGCTGTGCTCTGCTTCTGTGGGAAAGCACTCCACCTGTGTGGTGTCAGCCCTGAAGTCGGAAAGGGCAGCTATGGTACTTGTCCCATATGGATAACAACTCCTGTGTAGGGAATTCATGAAGCTTGATGACGTGGCTGCTCACAGGCTAAATATTTGCATTACCTGTCTGCCTTGAACTGCCATCTTGTAATTGTGTCTTCAGTGAGTTTGTACTCAGAAAGGTAAAACTGAAAGAAATGGTGCTGCAGACATGACAGTCCAATGGTTTTCTTTTCTTTCCTAAGTGTGTATTATTAATGTATACTGCATATGCTTCCTTTTTCTTCTATTTAGTTGTACATGATTACACATAGTTATGGACTGTTACTACTGCCATCCAGGGGACTAGGTACCAAGCCAGCTGAAAAATAACCCAGTCATCTTGGCAAGTGTAGGCAAGATATGCATTACAAGCATGCAACAATTATACAGCATGATTTAACTCATTCTATCATGACTCAAGAAAATTTCCTCCATAACTATTCCAGTACTATGATTTAAAGGCCTAGGCTAAGAATTCATCTGTTGCTAACTTTGTCTTCAAAATCTTATGATAATTAGAAATGGGGTCTTGGAGAAGACATCGAGTCATGAGGCAGAGGCATGACTTCATGGATGGATTAAGTCATTCCTGGATCTGTTATGAAGAGGTGGGATAACTAACGTCAGATTAGGACAAGTGCAGAGGTCAGTTTCCACATCTCTCATGAATCCCCTCAGGACACAGTGTTCTGTGGTATGCTGCAACTCATTAGAGTCTCTGCCAGCCACAAGCACCTCCCCCAGATGCTTGCATCCTGCATTTGTACTTCTGAGCCCCCTGAACCATGAGTTAAACACTTAAGTATTCTTTACAAATTACTCAGCCTCTCTGCCCTCCCTTGTTACCTAACCCTAAAGCTGTAAAGCTGTCTGAAAGTTCTTGCTCTTATTCTTCCTTAAATCTATCTCTAGGAATCCAGGCATACAGGAAGCACACCTTTAACCCTAGCACTCAGGAGGCAGAGGCAGAGGGAATCTCTGTGAGTTTGAGGCCAGCCTAGTCTACACAGTAAGTTCCAAGACAGCAGGAGATATATAGTGAGACCCTAACTTGAAAGCAAAACAAAAACAAGAATGAAACAAAATGAAAACTGTCTTTACTGCCTGCTGATTCTTTCATATAGCATTTATTTTCATCACAACTGCATATGTCTTCATCTCTCATCCAGTCTCCTCAACACTTATAAAGGTAAGGTGTTTATGATTCACACCCTTAAAACAACCATTCTGTTAAATGTGCCTTTCCGATATGGCTACTATGGCTAAAAGAGCTAATCCAAGAGAGGTTGCTTGCTCAGCTAAGGAGAGCGAAGACAGCTCTGGCCCCAGGTACACCTGGACATGAGCCTGAGGCTTGCTGTTGGGTTTCCTCTTCTGTTATCAGGCTCTGATTATTTCAGTGCATAGGGCTCATTCTCACTGTTGCATACAGTTTTCTCCATGGTTGTTGGGGTAGATATGGTGGGCGCACTATCCAACCTGTGCATTCTACAAGTACCATCTGCCCCACTGTGGCGACTCAGTCAGTCAACAGCTGCTATCTGCAAGCTCCTTTAGACTCTGCCTCAGTTGAAAAGAACCCCTTATTCCTGGAGAGGATACCCCATACTTACCCAGAATTGTATACTTGAGGTGAACAAGTAAGACATGCCATTGAGCTTGGGACCACGCAGGATTCTCATGTGTCTCATTTACTCCCAGTTTGACTGAGGCTAGTCAGACACACAGCACTGATCAGACACTTTCCACATTCTTTTTATGGAGGCTGATCCCAATACATTTCTGTAACCTGAATTTTATCACAGCGTGGATATGAAAGGCCCTCACATGAAATATGGCAAAAGCAACTGTGACTTTATGACACCACAGATCATGATTCCAGAATCAGGACTCAACTTCTTTTATTCTAACTCTGATTAGAATATTTTGAAAGTGGGTTCAGATTAGCCATATTTGGTGTGCACTGAAATTGGAGGCTAATGACTTGGGAGCAGTGGACATCCCTACCAGAGCCTTTGTGGACTGAGTCTTAAAAAATCATCCAAAGGAGGAGATGGTTGTCTATGGCCCTCCAGTCAGCAGAAAACTATTAGAAAAGTCAGATCTAAAGTTTCCTTTCTTAAAAATCACCAATTTGTCCAAATGCCTACAGCAGGATATTTTGGGTATTTTCTCTTTTGTTTTGTTATTAGTTTAAATCACACAAATTTTGCACATCAATCAGTTCTAATGACACATTACTTAAGAGTGTTTTATGTCTCAGGGGAGTCTTGATCAGTTGATTTGTTTGTTTGCTTGCTTTGATTTTGGATTTGGTTTTGCATAATGCAATGTTTGCCTCTGGTCCTGTAGCTGACTTGTGTGGAGAAAACCCAAAAACTTAGGGATATTGACAACTTTTCATTCATGGTTGTAACATAGATAACCACAGCTCACACCATCCTGACCCAGTTCAAAGTAGGACAAATTCTCAAGAATACCCTATACTCAAATCCCACCAACATCTGTGACAATTTACCATGAAGAAATGAATCACAGGAAAACCCCGGGTTTCAACAGAGTTGACTGAGAAGGCCAGGCTGCTGGGCGGTCTCTTACAGAAATGGGATTGGAATCTGAGCTAGAGAAGACGCAAATTTGTGGCATGAGAGTAGTAGAGACAGAAAAATGGGGTGTGGGTCATTGGTTCCATGAGACAGATCTGTTTGAGGTGAGGCTATGAATAGGAGAGGGGTAGAATGACAGAGGCTGTACAGAGACTGGAGAGCTCAGAGTCACCCTGACTGGAGTTCACTGACCATATCTGAAATGCAAGGGGGTAAGAACAAAGGAGTCAGCTTCCACGGAGGAGTAAATAGAGGCTAGATCAACAGACAGTGGACATGGAACAGCCATGGTGATACCTCTATCTTGACAGCTTTTAACAAGTACCTGTCTACCATAGTGTAGACGCTGGACAAATAAATTATACCTGCCTGGCTTCCATGGCAATATAGTCTTTCTGACCCCTTTGTCAAATAGCTGTCTCCTCCTGTGTACTGTGCATGCCTAAGTTTAAAATGCTCCAAAGTCAAAGCGCACCTACTGGGTTTTGAGTCCCTTCTCCCTCTTTTAGGGTCTCCAGTAAGATAAGTGCACCCAGCTATTTATCTCAGCTAGAATCAAGGAGCTGACATCAGTGTTTACATCCTGTCATTACAAGATCCAGGTGGCGTTAGAGTTCTCCTGTGACCCTGTTTCTTCTTCTTCTTTTTTTTTTTTATTTTTTTTAATTTACATTCCAAATCATTTCCCCTTTCCCGTTTCCTCCTCCCTCCCCGAAAGTCCCATAAGCCCCCTTCCCTCCCTCTTTTCTCCATTCAACCCCCTCTCGTTTCTCTGTCCTGGCGTTCCCCTACATCCAGTCTTTCCAGGACCAGGGGTCTCTCCTTCCATCTTCTCAGAAATCTATTGATATGCAAATTGTGTCTAGGGTATTCCTAGATTCTGGGTTAGTATCCCCTTATCAGTGACTGCATACCATGTGTGTTCTTTTGTGATTGGGTTACCTCACTAAGGATGATATTTTCAAGTTCTGACCATTTGCCTAGGAATTTCGTGAATTCATTGTTTTTAATTGCAGAGTAATATTCCATTGTGTAGATATACCACATCTTCTGAATCCATTCCTCCGTTGAGGGACATCTGGGTTCTTTCCAGCTTCTGGCTATTATAAATAAGGCTGCTATGAACATAGTGGAGCATGTGTCCTTATTGCATGCAGGGGAAGCCTCTGGGTATATGTCCAGGAGTGGTATAGCTGGATCCTCCGGGAGTGTCATGCCCAGTTTTCTGAGGAACCACCAGACTGCTTTCCAGAGTGGTTGTACCAGCTTGCAATTCCACCAGCAGTGGAGGAGTGTTCCTCTTTCTCCACATCCTCGCCAACAACTTCTGTCTCCTGTGTTTTTGATCTTAGCCATTCTGACTGGTGTGAGATGGAATCTCAGGGTTGTTTTGATTTGCATTTCCCTAATGACTAAGGATGATGAACATCTCTTTAGGTGCTTCTCAGCCATTAGATATTCTTCAGGTGAGAACTCTTTGTTTAGCTCTGTACCCCATTTTTAATAGGGTTACTTGCCTCTCTGGAGTTTAACTTCTTGAGTTCTTTGTATATATTGGATATTAGCCCGATGTAAGGTTGGTAAAGATCATTTCCCAGTTAGTTGGTTGCCGCTTTGTCTTTTTGACAGTGTCTTTTGCCTTGCAAATCTTTGTAATTTAATGAGGTCCCATTTGTCTATTCTTGATCTTAGAGCATAAGTTATTGGAGTTCTGTTCAGGAAATTCTCCCCTGTGCCCATATGTTCAAGGTTCTTCCCTAGTTTCCCTTCTATTAGTTTCAGTGTGTCTGGTTTTATGTGGAGATCCTTGATCTACTTAGAATTGAGCTTAGTGCAAGGAGATAAGAATGGGTCAATTATGGATTGCAGAGATGCATAATTTCTTACTAGGATAGCCACAGTTGGCTTTGAAGTCATTTCCTCATATCAAGTTTATATTTTTCTTAAACTTTAAAAAAATTTTTTTCCAAGTTTCAAAGGAGGCAAGTATGGTGCAGAACTTTAATCTCAGCACTCAGGAGGCAGAGGCAAGAGGATCTCTGAGTTGGATGCCACAGAGTGATATCTAAATAGTGAATGACCTGGGCTACATGGAGAGAACTCTAACTCAAAAAATTCTAAAAGCTTTAATTATGTTAGACTCACTTTATGGATCTAAAGGGGAAAATGAATGAATAAAGTACCAAAACACCATAAATAAAACATAATTTCCCCGTCTTTTATGTGAGAGTGTGTGTGTGTATGTGTGTGTGTGTGTGTGTGTGTTATTTATAGGGTTAGTTTTTATTGGTGACTATTTTTACATAACACAACTGGTCAAAGTGCAGAAATTAAATGTCTGTGAAGTACTAAACCATAGATGTTGAGTGTACCATACCCTATACCTCAAGACTCAAGGACCATCATGGAAGAAGGGCAGAAAGATTGTAAGAGTCATGTTTCTACACAGGACACGACTACCATTACAAACTCAAGGCAGCCGTTGGCACCTTCACAAAAATTGCACATAATCAGGGCAGCCAATATTCCAGCCTGGAGGGAAGAGAGGTTCATGAATGACCATACCTAGCTGAGGAACTACAGGGAGCTCATGAGTTCTGGGGGAGGAATAGTCAGTTTTCTTTAAGAGTCTGGACCCCAGTAGGTTGACCTACTCAAGTGTATAGCTCCACATCCAAGAGTATATAAGCAGCACAAATTGGACTCAGTACATTATAAAAATAAATAAAACTTTTTTCAAAGGACACAAAGTTGGGAAAGAATTGAGAAATGAGGGGTGGATTTGGGAGGAGATAGGTACAAAATTGAGGGTGAATATGATCATGGTGTCCGGGTATGAAATTCTCAAAGAGTTAATAAAAATATTTTGTAATAAAAAATTAAATTGGTTAGACACCAAAGCTGATGTCTATCCCAGTGATACAGTCTAGTGACTTACAAGTTATGTTTCAATTGGCTTGTGACTTTTGCTCTTGTTGTAATTATCAGGTATTAATTATCTCACCTGCTTCACGGCCTGTGATACTCTTTAGCACTGATAGGGAAGCTTCTGGTTGTCCTGTCCACAGTGACAATCTACCTAAATGTTGGATGCTGGTCTGGTGCATTATATATTCAGATGTTTTTTGTGCCTAGAGATCTGGTTACAGTAAGGATACTAGCATCGTCATAATTACTGAACCATCTTCTGTATCAGTATTGTGTAAAGAATTCTCCCCAATTATCTCTAATTGGTTAATAAAGATCTCATCAGCCTATGACTGACCAGAGGAAATAGGAAGGCTGAACTTCCAATGCAGCCAGGGGTCACGGAGAGGGAAGTAGAGGAAGGCCATGAGGGAAGGAGAAAAGATGTTAGAGAGACCAGGTGGAGGAACGAAGAGATGGCTACGGGGCAGAGGGCCCAGGAGGAATCGTGATGAGCAGTCTGCCAAGAGATCCACCATAAGGACACACTTGGCACAGAGCAAGCCAGGGTGAGACTCAGATTGAAGGTAGAGGACCATGTGCCTGAAAAAATAGACAGGGTAAGTGGTTAGAAAAGATGAATTTCCGTCAAGTCACAGCGCTTAAAGCTTCTTAATAAACTTAATAGGTCTTTGTGCTAATTATTTTGGAACTAATAGGCACAGATAAGGTTTTCATGCATAAATTACAGATGACACCTAAAGAGAGATTCAATGTCAAATATAATATATTTTCTTTCTTCCCTTCATTCCTTCCTTCCTTCCTACAGAATCTCACTCACTATATAGGCCAGACTGGCCTTGAACTCGTGGATGATCCTCTTGCCTTAGCGATGGAAGTGCCAGGATTATAGGAATGAAACACACACAGAAAATACCAGTTTCCTGATGAATGCTCAGATGGTTGCAATAACCACTGAAGTGGTGTGCTGTTAAAGTAAGAACTGAAATGTATTGAAATTGTGTTATGAGCCAGTGCAGGACTGAGAACTGTGTGCTTACTGCATCAATCATCTCTTACCACTCAGAGGGTGATAAGATTGGGCTGTTCCTACACCATCTAACAAATGAGGGAATATAGTCATCTGTAGCACTCACTGTCCCAGAAAGCATGACTGCCAAGTGAAGGGTCCTGGCAATTCGTCCGTTTGATTTCATACTCATCATGACTTTGAAACTAAGTGATAACCTTATGAAAACTTGGACAAATCCTCAATATACTGTTAAGTGTGCATTCTGATGCCTTGAATTATCTTCACATTTCCACAGGAACCTTAAACAAAGCTAAGGGGAGTCACAGAGCTCTTCTCACTTGCAGCCTCCTGCTCCGTAGAGTGGCCTATGCAAAGGAATATTTACTAGTAAACTCTTCATAGTTAAGAGGAACATAAATTATTTCTTTTGGAAATAGTGTTTTAAATTACTGGACAGTAGGCAAGAAACTAGTATGTTTTAGCCACAGTGAACACAATTTTGAAAACTGAGTTTGCTCTGTAAACTTATATTGAATTTTTTTTTTAAATTTTGCTCTCATGTTGAGGCAGCTGTGGTGAGCTATATGGTTGCGAATGTTATATAAATAGAAGCCCCATGTTCATTCTGATACGAATCACATGAAGACTAGTTTGTTTTCTTGAGAGTGGGGATAAAAGTCTGGAATGCCTTGGCATCCTTTCTTATAAACAAGCAATGGTCCTGGGATTGCTTTATTTAAAAGCAGATAGGGTTATGTGAAGCTAGATTGAGACTTTTTACTTGTGAGGAAATGAGACTGTGAGAATGTTTGAAAAAGGGGCTATGTTCTGCATCTATGTGGTGTGTAATAAAAGTGACCTGCACACACACACACACAAAGTATTGAGACAGAAAACCCAGTGCCTGGCCTTTTAAAGACCTGCTCCTGTGGCTTGGCCCCCGGATGTCTAGGAACGTTCGTTCATTTGAAGAGTGCTCCATCATTGCTAGAGCTAGTAAGAGTCTCGCCCTGTGTCTCGATCATGTACAGTGTGGCCTTATCCTCCACATCTGCTTTCCTCCTGGGAGTCTGGAATCCAGATGTGAGGCAGAGGGGAATTGCATAATCAAACACTAGATTAAAACCAAAAGTCTGGGAGATGTCTTGCTAATGAGCTGCCCTGGTTGATCACAGAACCAGAAGAGGCCTGGCAGACCCATTGCTAAGGGACAAACTCATATTGTGAGCAATTCCTCCAGGACAGGACATTTGAAGGCTTCGCCTGCTTCTCACAAACATGGCCCTGTGACCCTTCTCCCTTCGCTGTTGTGTATGCTGCTCTTCTGTGTAATAACCCAGGGCCTTGAGTACCACTACACACTAAGCCTTTTAGTCACCAAATGTAGCAAGACACAGTGGTACACACATGTAGCCTAAGCACTTAGAAGACAGAAAGAGGCTATCACAGTACATGATCAAGCCCAGCCTGAACAACCTAGTGAATTCCAGGCCAGCCAATGTTACATAGTGAGGTTCTGTTTCAAATAAAAATGACAGGTGTGGAGAAGCTGGAAAGATTGCTCAGTTAGAAAAGTTCCTGTCGTGCAAGCAACAAGACTTGACTTTCCATCCCTGGTGCTAGGTGTGATGCTACCCACACTGTAGTACTATCGCTGAGGACACAGAGACAAGCAGATCCCTGGAACCTGCTGGCTATAGTGCACACCATGGCTAAAATTTTCTGGTTTATTGCATATCTATTGTGCTTTTAATTGGTGTCTTTATTAGGCAGGCTTCTCTAAAAGAGCAGAACTAATTGGATGAGTATTTATTATAAAGGGAGATTTATTAGATTACAGGATAAGGGATGGATAGTCTAGCAATGACCACATGCATCCTTGGAGAGAATGACAAGCCAGTAGCTGTTCAGCCCACATGCTGAATCCCTCAGTAGTTCGAATCTGACGCTGAAGGTTGACAAATTTTTTAGAGAGTTGCCACTCTTCAGTCCACTCTGGAAGACTGGACAATCTAAGTTCTGTTGTCAGCCACAATAGCAACAGGATAGCTACGCTCACCAGCAAGAAACAAAGGCAGGCAGGCAGGCAGGCAGGCAGCATAGTGTTTCCCTTGGACATCTTTCTCTGTGTGTTGCCACTGCAGGTACCCAACCACTCTGAGGAATATTGGAGAAGTTCCAGCCACACGGGGTGATGTTGTGTGGACAGCAGGGGGCCGTGGGGTTTTCTCCCTGTGCGGCTACTCATACAATTGGAGTGGCGCTCTTGTTGGATAACAAGCTCAGGCTTCCCCTGGCTAAATGTCCTGGTTGTGTGAAATCGAAGGCCTCTGGCACTACCAGTACCAACAATGATGAAATGTCTGAAATTCTTGCTTCCTGGCAAGGTGATGGTACAGACCCAGACTCAGCATGCAGAAGTGGGGTTATAAGAAGCACAATAACCACTTCGTGGAGTTCATGCTTGCATGATCAGAGAACAAGATGGGGTGGCCAGCAACAGGAACCATGTAGACTGAGTGGAAGAATCTGTGGCGTTCCTCTCTACTGATTCCAGGGGAAATCCTGCCTGAGTGTGGGCCTCTCAGAGCTACGTCACTGAGCTCTAGATAGGCCATGTGTCTAGTTCCCATGCAGGGGCAGAATACAGCTGGCCCTGGTTCATTTTTTTCTCGCGGGGGGGGGTTCTTTGGCTGTTAGCACCCTGGGCAAGGACATAGCCAGAGCCCCAACACTGCTCAAGGTTCGTTCAACCCATTCCTTGTCTCTCACAAAAGCAGAACCTTGGCACTCCCTCCTCACCTTAGCAATAGGTGTTTGGGGCATGAGAACTAAAGGGAAAGTGGGAAGATATCTATGAGGGTATCTTCCTTCAACTCTGGCACTGGCAGAAAACAAGTGGCCAAGCCATTTCCCTGCTCTCCTGATTCCTTCATATGATATCCTCTGCTTCCTTCCATGCCAGGATACCTCTGCCCTGTAGGGCAAGGCACCCAGTGGGTTCCAGTCAGAGTCATTCAACTGAGCCAAAATAGTATCACCAGCAGCTACAGGCTGATCCAGTCTATTGTATCCAGTCTGTGGAATCTAAAACCTGGGTACATGTATGGGTTTCTAACACATGGGACAGCCCAAAGTCAAATAGGCGCTTAAGTTTCAAAGTGATTCCTGGCTACAACATTTTGGGTGTTTACTGGGAAAAAGCATTTACTCCTTTTCAATAGCCAGTCCACTATGCAGATGCCAGGCTACTCATCTAAGAGGACTGTCACCCCGTGAGGGCTGTGAGACTTTCCAGAAGTCAGGATTGCCCAAATGCTTGCTGATAAATTCTTGCAGGAACTCTTTGACTTTTCTTCCTACAGAAGAGAGAGCCCCTCCCCAGTGTGGGAATGCCAAGGAGGACAATACTGTGGTAGTTCATTTTTTCATAAGTCTTGAACCGTCCCGTATTTCTAAGTTTTTCAAGGCTCCGATCTCTGGCCCGCTCCTCAGTGTTTGCCATGACCACTCATCACCGAATGCAACTCTATTCCTGGTTCTTCTGTATGAGAGAGGAGATGAATAGCCACTGCTTCTTTTCAGTCATCATGAGATGTTCAAATTCATTAACTACATGTTCTCCCTTAGCTCTGGTAACATTAAAATAACGGACAGGAGGAAAAGCCCTGATGTGCAGGATGATACATGGAACCAGTGGTTACATACAAAGTGTGAAGCTGATCAGCGGAACTACGTTATCCAGAAACATCCCCAGTTTCCTTTCAAATGGATCTGCAGAGGCCAGCCATGGTGTGCTCTCTGTCATGAGCTTGCATGGCTCAGAGGAACACACACTTTCTCGGTGGGGAGCTTTTCAACCAGGGGTGAACATGTGATGGAATTGAGCCAAAAGAGTGAATTACACACGTTTGACTTTGAAGCTGCTCCTGGCAAGCTGTACATTGTGAGAGCCATTTATGAGAGAGTTTGCAATTGCTGAAGGAATTTCTGTGTTCATCATTAGGAGACAGATAAAATTTAAAAGAAAAGAGTTCCAGCGTAAGAAAGACCTCCTTCTCTTCCCAAATCAATTATTTGTCATTCTGTTGATGATTGAGGGGATAATAGTAGCTTAGTTAGCTATTTTTCCATGTGAGAAAATCACATCGAGTCAAGTGTGGTGTGGCTCATACCTTTAATCCTATTGCTCAGGTGTCAGTGGCAAGATTTCTATGACTTTGAGGCCAGTCTGGGTTACATAATGAGTTGAAGGCCAGCCAAGACTACAAAGTTAGCCCATCTCAAGAGGGAAGAAAGGAAGAAAGGAAGGAAGGAAGGAAGAAAGGAAGGAAGGAAGGAAGGAAGGGAGGGAGGGAGGGAGGGAGGGAGAGAAGGAGGGAAGGAAGGAGAGAGAAAGAGAGAGAGAGAGAGAGAGAGAGAGAGAGAGAGAGAGAGAGAGAGAGTCACATAGCCTTGAATCAAGTACAGCCATACAGACCACCAAGAAATTGTGGATTTCTAGTGTAGATTTTAAAAAAAAGAAAAGAAAAAAGAAAAACATAAAAGAACCAAAGGTAAACCCTGTGGTTCAAATGTAATGGCAATATATTTTTCTCTTATTCAAAATTATTAGTATCTGCTTCAAAAATACATATATATATATACACATATATAATTGTTGTGTTATACTAAAGAGTTACATGAAAAATATCAGAAAACATGAGTAGTATTTGGAAGAAATATAGCCCTACCTGTTTCATACCAATATGAAGAATAACCCATATCATTAGCTAGAAAAACTAACTTTGAGTTTTTAAATACAAATCCATTGTTATTTGTATTTAAATATGTTATTTTAATTTATTATTTTCTCCTCTTTTGTGGTTTTTCGAATCAGGGTCTCTGTGTATCCCTGGCTATCCTGGAACTCGCTTTGTAGAACAGGCTAGCCTCCAACTCAGAGATCTGCCTAGCTCTGCCTCCCTAGTGTTGGGATTAAAGGCCTGAGCCACCATCACCAAGCAGGCATGTTGCTTTCTCTTTTTAGTTACATTTGCAAAATTATATGCCTGAAAAGACTACATAAATATAATATTGGCATTACTCATAATATTGGCAGGTGGTAATGGGTTAGAGATAGTCAAAACCTAATGAAAGTCATGCCCCCCAGGACAGAGTTGAGCTGTCCTCAGAAATCAGGGGTATCAGATAGCCTGGAACTAGAGTTACAGGCTAGTGGGAACCACCTGACATAGGTGCTGGGAACCGAACTCAAGTCCTCTGAGAAAAGCAGCAGATGCTCTTAACCACTGAGCGCTCTCTCCATCCCTGACTCCTCAGGTCTTTATGTCACTACCTCAGCATTAACAGTTCTTGGCAGGAGAGCACCCAGGTAGCTAAATGTAGCTTATGAATCTGGACTCTTAATTGCAGATAATGGTAACAGAAAATGATAAAAAGGGAAGCAAAATTTCCAATGAGATTTACCAAAATAGATGCATCCTATTATCATAAACAACAATAAGACACTATAGGATGGCACACTTAATAATTTTCAGAATAATTTCAAGGATACCGTGATGAGTTTTCTTTGCTATTGCAGACATATAAAATAAAATGAAATCCCATTGGACATATTTATTAAACCAGATTTCTAATTTCATAATATATTTACTTGTAAATCATTATGTATATGGGTGTTTTGCCTGCATGTCTTTGCACCATTCTGTAGAGAAAAGAAGAGCAGGGTCAAATCCCCTAGAGCTGGAGTTGCAGATTGTGAGCCACTATATTCATCCTGGGAATCAAACCTGGGTCTTCTGCTAGAGCCGTGAGCACTATGAACTTCTGAGTTAACACTATCAAAGCAGTTTTCAAGTAAACTTTGCCATCAAAAAGTTTCTGAACTAGTAAAAAATCATATATAAATTTAATATAATAAAGACTTAAAATCATTCAGATACTGATTAGAGAGATTATACATACCTGCTGTCTACAAAAATAGTGATCCTATGACATTACCTAATTAATGAGATCTGATATTTTATACAAGATGTCTTGCATACCTAAAACATTCGGAGACATTTGGGCAAAGCAGAAGTGTGGCCTATAACCAAGAAGTACATTCTAAAACAACCACTAAACCACCAAAAAAATGCCACACCTTATATCTTACAACTAGCTCTAGACAAAAATTAAATAATATCATTGCCTCTTTTGTAATCAACACTCAGTAATATCCAATTACAACTTTTCTTGAGCTAGCCTTATGTAATTGTATCACTTTTCTGAAAGAAAATAATTTCTAGGATTTATTTCCCTCTTCTGTTTATATCATTATAACTGTTTAAATCCTTGGTCTATCCACAGTTGTCAGATCTGTTCTTTGTTCTTTATTTTTAATATAATATTTTATTAATTATTTGAAGTTTTATACCATGTATTTTGCCTCTCTCTCTCTCTCTCTCTCTCTCTCTCTCTCTCTCTTGACTACCAGAGTCCACATTCTTTTTTCTTCAGAATTATCTTTTTTATTACATTTTTTTTACTTTTCCATCTTTTTTTATTAGATATATTCTTTATTTACATTTCATATGTTATCCCCTTTCCTGGTTCCCCCTCCCCCAAAAATCCTATAAGCCATCTCCCCTTCCCCAATCAACCCTCCCCCACTTCTCTGTCCTGGTATTCCTCTACACTAAGGCACCAAGTCTTTACAGGACCAAGGTCCTCTCCTCCCTTTGATGTCTAACAAGGCCATCCTCTGCTGCCTATGTGTCTGGAGCTATGGGTAACTCCATCTGTACTCTTTGGTTGATGGTTTTGTCCCTGGGAGCTCTGAGAGTACTGGGTGAGTCATGTTGTTGTTCCTCCTGTGGCGCTCCAGCTGCAAACCCCTTCGGTTCCTTGGGTCCTTTCTCTAGCTCCCCCATTGGGGACCCTGTGCCCAGTTCAATGGCTGGCTGAGAGTGTCCCCCTCTGTATTTGTGATGCATTAGGAGAGCCTCTCAGGCGACAGCTATATCCGGATCAGTCAGCACTTGTGGGCATCCACAATAGTGTCTGGGTTTTGTGAATGTATATAGGATGGATCCCTGTGTGGGGTAGTCTCTGGATGGTCTTTCCCTCAGACTCTGCTCCACCCTTTGTCTCTGTATCTCCTTCTGTGGGTATTTTTCCCCTTTCTACAAAGGACCCAAGGATCCATACTTTGTTCTCCCTCCTTCTTGGGCATCATTTGATATGTGAAATGTATCTTGGGTATTGCAAGCTTCTGGGCTAGTATCCACTGATCAGTGAGTGCATGCCATGTGTGTTCTTTTGTGATTGGGTTACCTCACTCAGGATGATATTTTCCAGTTCCATTCATTTGTCTAAGAATTTTTGACTCTTGCCCAGAAGCCACCAACTGCCAACTCCTCCCATAGCTCTTTGGGTTGGAGCTCATGAGCACCCCCTTCAGAGCGGTGGTAGAATGCTGGATGCCTTTATTTTGTTCAGGTCCTCTACAGGCAACCACAGCTGCAGCGAGCTCATGAGAGCAGCAGTCCTATTATAATCAGAAAATACCAGTTTGCTCTTGTCCTTCCTACATCTGGCTCTTAAAGTCTTAACATCCCCTCATCTGTAATGATCCTGAGCCTTGAGCAGGAAATCTGATATAGATGTCTAAGTTAGTGTGTCATTGCTGTGAAGAGACACCATGACCAAGGCAACACTTATAAAGAAAACATTTCGTGGGTCTGACTTCCAGTTTCAGAAGTTAAGTCAATTATCATCATGGTGGAAATCACGGTAGCATCCAGGCAGACATGGTGCTGGAGAAGGGACTGAGAGTTCCTCATCTTGATCTGAAGGCAGTCAGGAGGAGACTGTCTTCCTCAGGCAATCAGGAAGAGTGTCTGGAATTCTACACTAGATGGAAGTTAAGCATAGAGACCTCAAAACTCACCCCATAATGACTTGATTCTTCCAACAAGGCCATACCTCCTAATAGTGTCACTCCCCATACACCAAGCATTCAAACCCATGAGTCTATGGGGGCCAAACCTATTCAAATCACCACAATGTCCCATTTGTGACTGACTCTACAGAAATTGATTCTCTACATTTTGATCAACTATGAGTTTCTGCATTAATCCCTGTCCACCACACAGACTTCTCTGATGAGGTCTGAGAACTTCACTAATCATTGATTAGATTATATTTTGCCCATGCCTGAGTCAGATGCCTGTCTCCTGGACCTTTGTGCTCCTACAAAGCTATTAATACCCCTTTTCCTTTTGTGTCCTTTTCTTCTTAATAGTCATAACAAAAATAATATGTAATCTTTTGGAGTACAGTTTCACACACTGTGGGAGGACTTGGCTTAAGGAACTGAAACTTACCATCAATCATTAGTGCTATGGGAAGTCTTCTACCTTTAGTTTCTCCAGGTTGATCCTGCATTATAGCTGTAAGGCTGGAAATAAGGGGAAATGTGGGCCCTTGGAGACTAAGAAAAGTCATTCTCTCTCCCCACAGGCTTTCTATTTTCACCCATGGCAAAAGGAATATGAAGAGTCCCCTGGTCTGGAGTGGGGGGGAGTGAAATAGAAAGCCCAACACATTTTCCAGTTATCACTTGCACAGCTATCCAGGGAGGAAAATGACCTACACTTTGTCCTAAATTGCTGTGGGATATATACCTAACTAGCTACCATTCACTAGTTAGTGTCTCAAGAAATGACATCACTCATATGAACCCCCAGAGACTGTGGCAGCATGCCCAAGACCTGTACAAGTTTAATCCAGACAAAATCACATCAGGGGAGAAGGGGAAAAGGTTACTAAGTCCTACCCCTAATCAAGAAGCTGTTTGTAACTCCTAGGAAGAAAAAAAGTAGTTTTCTTCAATGGGACGACTCTGGGTATATCAACCATACTTTGAAACAGCAACAATGTCCAAGAATAATTGGCCAACACAAAGGAGACTGAATGTTTGTTTTGTTTTTTAAAACTTTTTAATAAAATATAAATACTAGTAAAAATAAAAATATAATATAGTTTAATTATAATATTTATAATTACAAATATAATAATATACTATAGTACAATATATTCTATATCATTATATAATACATATTATATATTTATATAACAATGAGGTATAATAATATAAGTTAGTAATATTTATTTATTTATTTTTGAAATTTAGAAACAAGTTTTATTTAAGATCTGAAATACAATTCCTAAAATATCAACTTTTCAGAAAACTGTGGCTACACAATAATGCACTGCCTCTATCACATTAGAACGTGCATTAGACTCAAATACAAAAACCAGGAAACAAATCACCATCCTTCAACAATTTGAGCAAAGATAGAATGAATGTCATAGAAGGAACAACAAAAGTGGGCTTGCAGAGAATGGGCTGTTATATTTATTTTTATAAACAGTAAAAATGTTTTAATAAAATACTAGTTCACAGTATAGAAAGAAATAGTATCATATTGAAAGCTCACTGTTGGGATTTATCGCTGGGAGATCAGAAATCTATCATTTTTGGTGATAAGAGCGAAGTTGGCTTTAAAAAGTAGGAGTCCAAACTGAAGGCCCCATGCAGAACTTGCTTCCTCCTCTCAATGCCATTTTGCTCAGGAGCCTATTGTTCTAGCTCCAGAGTGACAGGTGACAAATAACAGCTTTTTTTTTTATTTATTTAATATCAACAGACAACTTCTCTATTCTGCTTTATATTTTAGTGTCTCTCCTGTAGGGATTGCTCTCTGGTGGGTCTTACTTAATAAATAACATAAAGGCTTTTGAACTTGGTGGTTGCTACCATCCATTTTCTCCTGAGCCTTTATTCTATACCTCCCTGTTTCTGCTCAGAAACCTCTCTCCCCACAAACCACTGACTATCCAGATGAACTGTCTACCACTACACATGGGTGTAATGACTCTCCTAACCAAAGCAGAAAATCAAATGTGTTACTTAAAGCTCTGTCTAATGGATGTTGTCTTTCTCCACTGTCTTTCAAGGCCACAAAATAGAGACATACTGAGTTTGCTGTCATTTGGAACAGGTACCAGCCTAAGAGTACTGTCTACTCATGAAGCCTGGGCTTTACTTTCCTCAGTTATCTTATTGGAAAGAATATCACACAACTACAAGTGTGAGCTTAGGGTACTTTGCTGTGATAACAGATGGTAGGTTCAGTGGGCTACTTGCTTATGTAGCAAGCTGGCTTTGGCCCTGTCTTCATGCTCAACTCCAGATGTGTGAGTTTGAGTTTAGACGAACATAAGAGTTAGTTTAACTATACAGGTCTGATCAGAGGGACCTCCTGTGATGGGCAGGAAATTCCATACAGTTCTGCATCTCAGTATGTCAACTGGACGAAAGCATATTGTTTAACAAGAACACAATTCCCTGGCTACTATCAATAGTTTTTGTGTTTTACTGTGATGCATTGGCTATAAAATTTTAAAATTGTCCTTTTTGCAACTGGTTGAAATTGTCCGTTTGTACTGGTATCTTTAGTAATTTTTAGAAAAGTTCTCAGCCACAGTATCTTTAAGCATTCCCTTTATCTCATGTTTCTCATTAAAATTTCAACCACATATGAAGAAGAACACCCACAGTTGTTCTGTCCTATTTATTCTCTTGATAGTTTCACTAATCTTTGATATTTTCCACTTCTGCCTTTCCTCTCTGGACTGGTTTCTAGCTAAGCTCTGAAGTGTTTATTATTGTTATTATTGTTATTATTATTATTTTGTTTTGTTTTTCAGATTTTTTAATGTCTTAGTTGTACATACACATTTAGCCATTTGATTAATCCAATAAGTTTTATTCTTTCAATAATTAAAGACTATGTTTCTACAAATGCTGATTAGGTTTTTATAAACTTCTCAGATTCTATTTCATATACCAAAATATACTAATACACTTTGTACTCTGTCCTAGAATTGAAGATGTGACGTTTGGGATCTTCTTCCTTTCTTGCACAGGACAGCTTAGGTCCTTGTGATTAGTGATTATATTAACTATAAATGTATCTTATAGCCTAGGATGCTACAAAAAACACAACAAACAAAAAAAACCTAAAATACAGTGATGCTTGCTTCAAAGCTGTGCTATTCCAAAAATAATTTCTTTTTCTATCTGAATCTAATCACACTTAAAGTTAAATTCTCAAATTCCACTTTTGGCCATGATGGTGGCATGTCTTTTATTTCCCAGATTATTAAGGGATGGGACTGGTTATTTTTATGTATTTTCTCAGAAAAGGAAGAGGGGGCAGCCATCTTCCTAGTGAGCACAGAAATGGAATGGGCCTCTGTGGGTCCAGCTTTACAAGTAGTGCAGCTCATTACAGTGTCCTTGCAATTGGCCTCCAGGATGCTCTTAGCTCATCCTAGAGTTTCATAATCACACACACACACACATACATAAGCACACACACTACTCACACAGTCAAACTCACACTCACATACACATAGACACACACAAGACACACGTGCACACACACACATTCTCACACACATACTCATACACAGTTTCTTACACACCCTCACACTATCAGACACTCACATGTGCACACACTCACACACAAACATAGACATACTCACACATAAGACATACATGCACACTCTCTGGTCTCTTAACTCTCTCTGTCCTCTCTTGTCCCTCTTTCTCTGTTTCCCCCTTCTCTCTATGCTTTCCCCTCTTTCCACATGGTCATGGCCATCCCTCTATCTTCTCTTTATCTCTTTACCTTTTTATCTCCCTTTCTCTTCCTACCTTCTATAATAAAATATTGAAACTAAAAATAAAGACATACATGCACAAACACAACCCATATACATAAACACACACACACACACGTACACACCATCAGCCCTCACATTCTCTCATTATGTACTTAATTCCCTTGAGGAAAACTATCAGTTTGGAGAGTTCTCTGCTAACATCTAAGGTCTACATATTCATCACGTCTTGCTAAAGAACGAATGCAATTGAAGAGTATTTCTAGTCTGACAGGAGGCAGCTGGCCTAGACATGTAGCTCTTCTTCCTCTAGGAACTTCTATTTATCTTCTGTTTAACTTGTCTGTGTCTCACAATGGCCATGGCTCAGAATTATTGTCTGTTGGGAATTATCCTGTAAAGTATAAGAGCAACAAAGATAAAAGAGTTGACTACAGATAGTTATATTTTTCTTACAAAACACGATGTGGAGATACACAACATAGGCCGCTGAAGCTACTAGAGAATAGGAAGGACCTAGGCTCTTCCCACTGATCTTAAACTCAGGGCTTAGTTTCATTTGGCAAAGTGATTACAAGTTAGCAATTGCTCAGGAGGAATTGGCACAATTTACAAGCAAAGCAAAGGGAAAGTTTTACAAGCAAACCCAAAGGAAAAAACAGGGCTGAGTGAACCAACTGCACTCATTTTATTAAGAAGTTTTAGAAAAATGTTTATTTCATATGTATGAGTATTTTGCCTGCATGTATGTATGTGTACCACATGTGTGCTGGTGCCTGCAGAAGTCAGAAGACGGCTTCAGAGGCCCTGGAACTAGAATTACATATGGTTTGTGAGCTGCCATGGGGTTGCTAGGTACCAAACCCAGGTCCTCTGCAAGAGCAACACGTTGCTCATAAAATAACTTTATCATAATAAACTTTTACATAAAAACATCACATAGAGAGATTAAGGAAACCAGTGAAACCCTTGCCCAGTTCCAAACTCCT
Source organism: Tokudaia tokunoshimensis (assembly GCA_036184795.1). Taxonomy (NCBI): domain Eukaryota; kingdom Metazoa; phylum Chordata; class Mammalia; order Rodentia; family Muridae; genus Tokudaia; species Tokudaia tokunoshimensis. The sequence goes on from BTHU01000003.1 coordinate 26,886,101, forward strand.
GTGTAGTTAGATTGGCTTTCTGAAACCTTGGAACTTCACTTAGGGTTTAAGATCTTTGTTATCAATTACATTGTTATGAACTTAACCACAGTAAAAAGAGAAAAGAAAAAGATAACCGAATCAAAACTACAAAAAAAAAAACATACAACCCCCCCCCCAAAAAAAAAAAACCTTTGTATCTTTTTCATGACTTCTGGGTCCTTTTGCCTGATCTCATTCTCCTTCATCTCCTAATGCTGTCTTTAATACTTTTAACTCTTTGTTTTTAGACTCTGCTGACAGCACTCACCTGAAGGCCCCACTCTACATCCCTGTTGCTAGGATGCTGCCTCCTGGCTTAAGCACTTTGCAGTTCTCAAGGCTTTGTCCTGTACACCCAGCTATTCTTTTTCTGCCCCTTTTAATGAATTATTTCTTCCTCTTTCTTCTTTAAGGTTTTCATTGCTCCTGACACTGGTCATCTCTGAGTACACACACACACACACACACACACACACACACATACACACACACATATATATATATATCATAGGTTCTTTGGAAAATTAGAGGATAAAAGAAATTTGCTAGAAATCACATCATGGGCTGGGGATTAGCTCATCTTTACATGACTCTAGTTTATTTTAAGAAAATAGTAATTCTATTTGGATATTGGCCTTTGGGGTTTTTTTTTAATGCAAGTGGTAGACCATTAAATATGGAGAGACCTCTTTTTAATCATACCCAGGCCAAATACCTCCCATGAAGTAGGTGATCTGTCCTGATTTCATTTTGTTATGTTAAATAAATTCACACATTTATTTTTTTTCTTTTGAAGATTACTTATTACAAAAACTGGTTTGATTCTTAAAATCCAGATCCATTTCATCTTAATTTATTTTCTTTCCTTGGGGAGCAGACACAGCTTGGACAGAATTTGACTTCAGTGTTTTATATTCATACTAATCCCTTGTAAAAGAGCAAAGAGTCTGCATGCTGAAACAAATGCTCATTTGAGTGCACAATTGATTAACCAATTTTCAAATAATTAACATTTTAGATTTTGCATGTGCATTTGTTGCTCATTTGACCATATAATAATTAATTAGCCTTAATTATAATGGATTAGATCTTCAAGTCTTGCACACAGATTCTAACAGAATGATGGAATTTTACATCACTTTCTACATTTTAGCTAAATAGACAAGCACTCACAAGCAAAGAAAGTGAATTTTTAAGGTGGGGAGCATTTCACTCCTGTGGAAGTTGACATTTTGATTAATGAAGTGTTACAATTGTTTTTAATGTATTTATTTGGTGGTGCATACAGCAAAATTAATCCTGATAGATGAAACGCATTTAAAGTCTGCTTACAAAATGAATGGTGTCTCCAAGCTAATAGAGTTATAAATGAACAGAAGAAGAAAAAAAATGAAGAAGACTTTAAAAATGAGTCAAGTGAGAATAAATGCCAGATTAAAAAACAATTTACTGTGTGTGTCTAGAGAGCCAAAGAGAACTCAACTGCAAAGAATGTGACTTATGGACTTAGTGAACAGCTGAATTACAAATGTGAGGCAGTCACAATGGTGGAAAGCTGCGTGGAATCCAGCTTCCAGCCTGTGCTTCTGTGTGCAGAGCTGAAAGGCAAAAGCTGCAAGCACATCCTGGAGGGTGCTCTAGAGGCAAGTCATCCACGCCTTTCATCAGTAATCACTGGAAGCCATGTTGCAGCCTGAACATCAGGGGAAACAGGATGCAGAAACAACAAGGAAGCTTAGGCACCGAAAAAGCAACGGATAGCCTTCCAAGAGGAAAAAAAAGATACTGCTCCCCCAATGGCTTTCCCTTGCCTCACTTGTGGGATCTGAAAACTGGGGAGATCCATTCGAAGTCTCAAGCACACACCAGACACTTTTCTACAACATAAGTTATAAAAGGCAACTCCCATTTTACAAACGGCACCCTGAGTTCACATAGAAATTTTTTTTTCAATATTTTCAAGATGTATAAACAGCCATGTTCTCCGTTTTGGGAAAGTCCAAGTAACCATTCGGTATTTTTCATATGGCATCCTGCAGGCTGCAGAGCTACAAGTTTTGATGACATCTCTAACCACTTGTTGGTCCCTAGGTAACATAAGAAATCTGTCCCCCTCGAGAAGCTAAGAAATCTCTGCGTATTCAGAAGGATCTCAGCAAATCCATCCAGGATCTAAAAAAAGAAGTAGAATTTAGTGCAGAATTCTATCAGAAATTCAAAGAAGACCTAACACCAATACTCTTCAAACTATTCCACAAAATAGAAACAGAAGGAACACTACCCAACTCATTCTATGAAGCCACAATTACGCTAATACCAAAAGCACACAAATATCTGACAAAGGAAGAGAATCTCAGGCGAATTTCTCTTATGAATATTGATGCAAAAATACTCAATAAAATTCTTGCCAACCGAATCCAAGAACACATCAAAATGATCATTCACCACGATCAAGTAGGCTTCATCCAAGGGATGCAGGGATGATTCAATATAAAAAAGTCCATCAATATAATCCACTACATAAACAATCTCAAAGAAAAAAACCACAGGGTCATTTCATTAGATGCTGAAAAAGCATTTGACAAAGTTCAGCATCCTTTCATGTTAAAGGACTTGGAAAGATCAGGAATTTGAGGCCCATATTTAAACATAGTAAAAGCAATTTACAGCAAACCGGTAGCCAACATCAAACTAAATGGAGAGAAACTTGAAGCAATCCCACTAAAATCAGGTACTAGACAAGGCTGCCCTCTCCCTCCATATCTTTTCAATAAGTACTTGAAGTCCTAGCTAGAGCAATTAGACAACAAAAGGAGGTTAAAGGGATGCAAATAGGAATGGAAGAAGTCAAACTATTACTATTTGCAGACGATATGATAGTATATTTGAGTGACCAAAAGAACTCCACCAGAGAAATCCTACAGCTGATAAATGACTTCAGCAAAGTGACCAGATATAAAATCAACCCAAGCAAATCAGTAGCCTTCCTATACTCAAAGGATACGCAGGCTGAGAAAGAAATAAGGGAAATGATACCCTTCAGGATAGCCACAAACAATATAAAGTGTCTTGGTGTGACTCTAATCAAACAAGTGAAAGATCTGTATGACAAGAACTTCAAGTCTCTGAAGAAAGAAATTGAAGAAGACCTTAGAAGATGGAAAAATCTTCCATGCTCATGGATTGGCAGGATTAATATAGTAAAAATGACCATCTTGCCAAAAGCAATATACAGATTCAATGCAATCCCCATCAAAATCCCAACTCAATTCTTCATAGAATTAGAAAGAGCAATTCAAAAATTCATCTGGAATAACAGAAAATCCAGGATAGCTAAAACTATTCTCAAGAGAGAAAGAACTTCTGGGGGAATCAATATCCCGGACCTCAAACTGTACTACAGAGCAATAGTGTTAAAAACTGCATGGTATTGGTACAGTGACAGGCATGTAGATCAATGGAACAGAATTGAAGACCCAGAAATGAATCCACACTCCTGTGGTCACTTGATCATTGACAAAGGAGCTAAAACCATCCAGTGGAAAAAAGATAGCCTTTTCAATAAATTGTGCTGGTTCAACTAGAGGTCAGCATGTAGAAAAATGCAAATCGATTCATTCTTATCTCTTTGTACTAAGCTCAATTCCAAGTGGATCAAGGACCTCCACATAAAACCAGACACACTGAAACGAATAGAAAAGAAACTAGGGAAGAACCTTGAACATATGGGCACAGGGGAGAATTTCCTGAACCGAACACCAATAGCTTATGCTCTAAGGTCAAGAATTAACAAATGGGACCTCATAAAATTGCAAAGTTTCTGTAAGGCAAAGGACACTGTTAAAAGGACACAGCAGCAGCCAACAAACTGGGAAAAGATCTTTACCAACCCTACATCCAACAGAGGGCTAATATCCAATATATACAAAGAACTCAAGAAGTTAGACTCCAGAAAGCCAAATAACCCTATCAAAAAATGGGGTACAGAGCTAAAAAAAAGAGTTCTCACCTGAAGAATATTGAATGGCTGAGAAGCACCTAAAGAAATGTTCAATATCCTTAGTCATTAGGGAAATGCAAATCAAAACAACCCTGAGATTCTACCTCACACATGGCTAAGATCAAAAACACAGGAGACAGAAGTTGTTGGCGAGGATGTGGAGAAAGAGGAACACTCCTCCACTGCTGATGGGATTGCAAGCTGGTACAACCACTCTGGAAAGCAGTCTGGCGGTTCCTCAGAAAACTGGGCATGACACTCCCAGAGGATCCTGTTGTATCATTCCTGGGAATATACCCAGAGGCTTTACCTGCATGCAATAAGGACACATGCTCCACTATGTTCATAGCAGCCTTATTTATAATAGCCAGAAGCTGGAAAGAACCCAGATGTCCCTCAACGGAGGAATGGATTCAGAAGATGTGGTATATTTACACAATGGAATACTACTCTGCAATTAAAAACAATGAATTCACGAAATTCCTAGGCAAATGGTCAGAACTTGAAAATATCATCCTTAGTGAGGTAACCCAATCACAAAAGAACACACATGGTATGCAGTCACTGATAAGGGGATATTAACCCAGAATCTCGAAATACCCTCGACACAATTCGCATATCAATAGATTTCTAAGAAGATGGAAGGAGAGACCCCTGGTCCTGGAAAGACTGGATGTAGGCGAACGCTAGGACAGAGAAGCGAGAGGGGGTTGAATGGGGAAAAGAGGGAGGGAAGGGGGCTTGTGGGACTTTCAGGGAGAGAGGAAACGGGAAAGGGGAAATGATTTTGAATGTAAATAAAAAAAACTTAGAAAATAAAAAAAATACTTATTATCTGACTTTGAAGACAAAAGCCACTGATGAGCATTATTACCAATACAAGAGGAGTAGAATCATGGGAGAATGAGACGCATTAATAGTCCTCAACTTATCCTCTGTGGATGTTATTTATTCTGTGTACTTTTCACAAATCTTCCCTTCTTCTAAACTCAAGAAGTGCAAGGTCTACCTTCAATGCTTTTCATTAGTAGGTAGTTCATGAACAGAATGTTGACACCCCCGCTCCAGACATAAAAACTGGATTGCCAGTCTTATAGTTAATTTTTGTCAACCTAACCCAAGCTGGAGTCATCTGGGAAGAGGGATTCAAGAAATGCCTTCCATCAGATCAGCCTTCGGACAAATCTACAGAGAACTTGATTAATAATTGATGTGGGAGGACCCTGCCCACTGTGGGTGGTGCGACCCATAGATAGGTGGCCTTAGGATATAAGACAGGTAGCCGAACCTGAGCCTGGAGAATAAGCCAGTAAGCAGTCTACCTCTATGGTTTCTGTTTCTACAAGTTCCTGTCTTGAATTCCTGCCCTAATGTCTCTTCATGATAAACTGTAAGTGTAAAATGAAAGAAACCCTTTCCTCTCCCCATTTGCTATTGACTGTGGTGTTTATTACAGCAGAAGAAAGCAAACAGGACAGTCAGCTTGCATTCTGTATCTCACACCATGAAACAAGTCAACCCCTGTGTTCTTTCTCTAGCCCACAACTTACTGACTCACCTAACACGGTACATGAAGCCCCACGTTCCAAGACGTAGGAAGGACAACTATAATTTAAATGTCTTCCTAACCTACTATAGTTGGGAAACTAATTATTTTCCTTCTGTGCTTCTTGCCTCTAACTTAAGGAATTATTCATGGTTTTATGGGAGATATAACTAATTTGTTTCTGTCTTTCTCAAACCACAGAGAATAGAGTAAAACCACTTGAGACCTGCTTAAAACCTTCACCCACTGAAGTGTTTGGAGGCTTTTAAAAGTTTAAAGTAATCATCAATTCAGCAATCTTTTGGCAACCATTAAAAATAGGATATCACCAAACAACTTCCCCCTGGGAAGGAACTACTCCCTAGTATAACTTCTTTCTTTTTGTACTCTCTTCCTATTTTGCCTGGATGTATCCTGTCCATCATTTCTTTTAGGAGAAACACTCATCAGACCTTGGAGAACATTCAGAACCATCAAGAAGAGAAAACAAAGCCTCTTATCCACTACCTAAAACTATATGACTCATCTGAGGCAGAAGCACAAACCGTTGAGGCCAGGAATCTGCAATTCTTGTGAGCATCAAAGAAAAGTCATAATGACTGTACCAGTGACTCATCTGCCAACTGCCTTTCATCCAAAAAAAAAAGATAAGTCAAGGTACAGGAAGCTGGGAGTGATGCAATACCAGGAAAGTATAAAACAGGCAGTTAGAGAAGGCATGAAGTAAAATGGGACCTGGGAGACGCTATCAGGAGGAAACCAGGCTGATTCAGAACATCACTGAGCAATGATGATGAACATTGCACAAACATCACACAGGCTCATGAAACCCAAGCCTACAGCAACTGGTATGGAAAAGGGAAGGAAAATCAAAATGTAAGAGCCTCATCAGAAGAGCCCCAGGTTACCAATTTATTTTTTCCACTCTATATGATGGCTTGATGTGGAACCCTGGAGGCAGGAAATAGTCCTAAAAAGAAAACTAATCTGGTGGGAAAAGGGAAGCTGCTCATATAGTTGAGGCATCTTCATGCCGCCCTCGCCATCGCCACTTCCCTGCAGTCCACTTTTCCATGTTCGTAGAACACAGAACAAGTCTGATAGGACTTCCCATTATACTGTTCTGGACTTCTATTCCTAGTTTAGTATCCATCAAACTGCTAGAGGGCATGTTTTATCCCTGTCTCCTAATAGACAAAACTCTTCATAGAAGTAACAGCTTACTCATCCCTGTCTCCCAGAACCTATCATCGCTCTGTATCCAAGTAGGCATATTTAAATATCTTAATGGATTGAATCTACTTGAACTGTGCCTTCATATTTCATTCATGATCAATCACACTGGGTGAGAACAAAACTTGGTTATATTTGGGAAGAATTCTCTGTTGGGACCTACAAAAATGCATTTTGATTTATGCTGCTCCACTCAAAGGTTTAGGTAAGGGAAGACAATAGATGGATATTGGTTAATTTATTTCTACAAATCTTGAGCTCCGTGCATGCAGAATGCACTTCTTGGAGCTTAAGATATATTAGTAAGCCAACTAAGATCTTTTTTCCTTATATTCAAGTACAAAGCATGAACAGAAAAGCTACACAAGAAGGTAGCCCTTGGTTAGAAGATTTATACCACAGGAAAGGGAGAAATGATAGGATGAGACTGGGAGTTCTAGTATATAGTGTGGGCAGTTCACAGCCCAAAGAGAATGGTCAGGGTACTATTGACAAGGTGAAATTTGACCATTTTTGCTTCAAGCAATGGGGCTAGCCAAGTGGCTATTTGAGAAGGCATGCATAACTTTCTTCTTCCAACTCCATAGATTTGCAATTCTTGCTACCATGGGGCTCAGAAGATGTAGTAAATTTCCCAACTTGCCAGAGTATTTGCTTCTGACTCACACAATAGCTTTGGTGAGTAAAGCTGTAGTCATTTTGTTACTGCGATGGGACATGAATGAGTGAGAACAGGAACAGAGAGAGGCTCTGCCACACTGAAGAGTAGGGAGTCGGTGAGGGCCAGGGGCCTTCTCTCCAATCTGAGATTAAGGAAGGTTCTGGAAATCTGTGGGTAGAATTAAGTCAAGAGGTAATCACTGTGGGGCATGGCAGCACACGCCTCTAATCTCAACACTGGAGAGGAAGAAGCAGAGGCAGGCAGATTTTTAGGAGTTAGAGGTCAGCATTGTGAAGAGTTCCAGATCAGCCAAGCCAGACCTTGTCAAAAACAAAACAAAACAAAAGCAAAGCAAAGCAAAGCAAAAACTCCTAACTCACTCTACTTCCTAACTGTTCTCCTCTTTAGTAACTTTGAATGATCTAAGCCTGATACAAACAAAATGACTGACACAATTCAGGCACTGTGTACCAAAGACACAAAGGTGAAGGTGGTAATAATGCAGAGGGGGAGGGGCCACTGTCCTTAATAAGCTACTGTGACATGGCTACACAAGAATCCATACCAAAATAACCACAAGTTACAAGATCATAGCAAAGTAAATCTGTCACACTCTAGATCCTAGACAATTCAGTCAAAAATTAACACTATTTTTCAAAAGACTGAAACTTAGAAGCCATGTTTTCATGTAGGATTATTCCATTATTGTAAATGGCTTTCCTACCAAATTCTAAAGACCTGAAAAGTTTTGCTAATCTTCTCGTTGCTGTTAAGAACTCAGTGTTTCACTGGGGGCCTAATGGGCACCTTCACCACAGTCTCCTCACCTATAGAAGCAGAAGAGAATTCAGACTCACACAAATGAGACACTGGAAAAGGTGATGTGACAAGACAATTTGGGGCAGGAATTAAGAGCTGGCCATCTTCGAAGAGAAAAGTGGTGTCAGTGACTGCACACACACACACACACACACACACACAAAGCGGCTCAACTCAGGAATATGGTTTCTGATATGAACTCTGCAGTTGTTGGTGGCATTTTTTATGTAAGCCGGAAGTACTCGGATACCAGAGAAAAAATACATTCTCTTCAGCTTTATAAGTCTCAAATAAAAGACTCCCCCAAAACTCTGATGATGAGATAACATGTGAACCATATGTAGAAAGTGTTTAGTGCCATGTGATGGTGTGTTCAACATTAATAAGCAGGTTGGTACTTCTACAGAGGGAATTGCAAATACATAAATATCAGAGGAAAAAAAATGAGTGACTCTTTCACAGAACACATTCCTTATTGTTCTCCGGACTCCATCGTTCAAAGGAGGTGGGTTTTTTTGTTTTTTGTGTTTTGGATTTTTTTATGCTTTTGTTTCAGTGCTGGCCCTTTCCTGTTTTCATTCCTAAATGAATTACAACTGACTTAAAGGTATCATTTTACCATCCTGGCCATAAGTTTCCTGCTGTTTCCTTTGCTCTGCTCCAACTTAGATGCTAAAATGCTCTGTCCCAAAGGAGAAGGCTGAGTCCTCAGCCCTGCATATCTTCACAAAGACGACAGCCCAGCAACACAGTAAAATGCTAGAGTCATTGTCTGTGCCCAGCACAGGACTTCCCCTTTGTATGAGCTGAGTCACATTTTTCCTGTTGTCAACTTGAAGGCTGTCCGTTGATGCATGATAGGGCTATCTCGTTGATGTATATAGGCAGGCAGAGAGGTTCCCTCCCATGTGTTTGCCTTACCTTGGACCCTTACCAATTAGAAGCTGCCCACTGGCCCAAAGAGATAAGGAATGGTTTATGAAGGCTCAGACACTGCAGTGAATGAACTAATTTCTGACCATTCACTTCTCATAGAATGGTTCCCGAGGTTCCTGCCTTGTGCAATCTTACTGATTTTAACAGAGGTCTTTTGGGATGTGTATATTCATTTTCTGCCTGATATCTGTTCCATTGGCACGTGCTTTAAAACCACAGATACATTTGGTTGGCTGGCACGTTGTGAAAACAGGAAGCAAAAGGATGGAATCAACTGTGAAATAAGCCTCGAAAGTGAAGTTTCTACTTAGGAGCTGAGACAGGAATACTGTTCAAAAAGAAACAACCAAACAAAAGGCAAATGTCTATGTCTCTCTCAAGAAGGAGGAGTGCCTCGGCAGTGCTAATTATAATAGTTTCAGTGCCATATAACCAGTGAAATGGTTTCAGATATTAATCCTCTGTACCATTGTTATACATGATAAAAATCTCCCAAATTAAGAGAGAGGCATGATAACATTTGTGGGAAGGGAAACGTTTAAGATGATACCGTTGCCTGATAATCACCATCAGCAATGAGGTTTAAAAATACATTTTCTATTCTAATTTAGTTTCTTTGTGTATTCAGTAAGCATCTACTAGGTGCTTTCTCCAGGAAAGGCACTCTCAGAGGTATTATGAGCCACAAGGAAATTCCATCTCATCCACCTGCCTCTGAAGGTCACACCAGCACTGTTCTGGTTTCTTAAGCCTTCCAAGCACCAGTCTTCAGAAAGACACTTATTTTGTCCATGGTATATTTTCAAAAGAAGGTGATTTAATAACCACGGGGGAGATCTTTTTAAATACTTTCCAGTTGGTGGATATTCTGAACATTGAAAAATGCTAGGGGGAAACGACCAAGGCCAGTTGTGTGGACTAGCTTTATGTCAAGCTGATACAAGCTAGAGACATCTGAAGGGAAGGAACCTCACCTGCAGAATTATCTACATAAGATCAAGCTGTTGGCAGATCTATAGGCCATTTTCTTAATTAGTGATTGATGAAGGAGGACATAGCCCACTGTGAGTTGAGTCACCACAGGGATGGTGGTACTGGGCGCTATAAGGAAGCAGTGATCATACCATGAGGAACAAACCAGTAAGCAGCATCCTCCACAGCATCTGCATCAGCACCTGCCTCCAGGACCCTGCCCTGTCTGAGTCCTTGCCCTAACTGCTTTCGATGATGAGGAGCCCTGAGTGAAATAAACCCTGTCCTCCCCAAGTTGCTTTTGGCCATGGTGTTTCATTTCAGCAATAGAAACCCCAACTAAGACACAGGTTTTAGGCAAATATCAGGAAGTAGTTCCTTGCAAACACATAAGAGATCATGAAATTTATTTCTTGAAAAAATGACCAGAAATGCAAAGAGTTTAAAAAATAACTTGAGCAAGTGGTGAGACAAGACAGCTGTTATAGAAGCTGGGTAAAGTATAGAAAATAGTGCCATTGAAATCCTGTTCAATCGTCTGTCAAGAGTTTCTATGTGAGCTATACCACATACGTGTCAGCACATATCATCTATCTAGATAAGTGAGTCGATTACTATCTCTCAAATCTGCCAGAAAAACAAAACAAAATAAAAGCAACATTAAACTTTGCTTTTTTAAAATTGTTTAAAATGAGACATTTTAATATCATCTTGTTGGAGGGAGAATAACGCATGAACAATGAAGACAATTAACAAGACGCACAATGCATATACTGACCTATGTATGTAACTTAAGAAAATGCTTGAAAGTAAGATCTTTTGACTGATACTCATTTCAGTGAGCCTTAAGTGAGTCTAAAACTCTCTCAAAATTAAAAATCAGGACTGGAAGAAAATATACAGGACCTACTGGCTCCACTTGTATTGCAGATGGAGAAACTAAGGCACATGTCATTAAATGCCTTCCAAGGGCTTCATCATTTAGATAGGAAGAAATAATCAAGCACAGCACAGTCACTGAGATTCCAGACTTTGGCCTCATACGTGGTAAGGATAGAGAGTAATGAAACTACATTCAGTGTGACCCAGTTATCCTGAACCCCATGTTCTGAGATGATCTTCTCTAGCCAGAGATGCAGTCACTGGTCTGAAGGATGCTGTGATGACTTCCAGTTCATGTGTCCCCCTTGGGAGGCATTCTTGTCATCACGCCCTTAGACCAGACTGTCATTTTATTGTCTAGTATGGATGAAAAGTGAAGAAAAATTATAAGGAAGAAGTCCTTCCCAGAGAGAAATCCAAAGAAAATAGCAATAATAATGCAAAATATTCAACTACATAATTTCCAAGACTTTCACCTAAGTGTATAGTCAAATAACACTATTATCCATTGCATAGCTATAGACCAATTTGCTCGTGTGTGAAACTTATAAAATACCACCATTTTCTCTTCAGATCAATGATCCTGGTTGGAGTTACCCATAGAATTTGATAAAAATACATTATTCCAGATGGACTCCAGTTGCTGGACAGATGGAAATGTCTAAATAAAGCTCTAAGAACTTGATTATACTAAATTAGGTGGTCAGGGAGGGAAAGCATGCTAATATAACTATAACCTACTTAAGTTATAAGTTTGTTGGATTTTTAAAATTCTACTTTCATTGCTAAAAATCTTCAGAAAGAAACATTTGAATTTTTAAAATGCTGAGCTTATTAAAATATTATCAATGAGCTGTACTTGACATGAATAGACTAGTTTTATAGTAAGTTTCCATTTTACAGAGACAATCCATCCACCAACTAAACTTAGGTTTCTTTCTCCTTCTGTGATCAGACAGGACACACCCTCAGGCATGTACCAGTACAAACTTTGGGAACATCATTAATGCAATGTGATGGATGTGGGACATGGGTATTTGAGATAGCTGATCATGCAACTTTCATGTGTTCTCTGCAGATGTTGTGTCTGGATTTCATTTCTATTCAATGATAGATTGCAGCCAGCCTTATTCATATGGGCAACTTTACCAGTGAAACAGAAATTAACTCATAACAATGCCTCATAACTCAACTGGAACCTAATAACCAAGAGTTCTATCTCTTGTAGAATTCAATCCTGCTTCAGGATTTGCTTTTCAGAAAACATGTAACTCTCCACTGCAGATGACATGATCTTGCTTCAGAATTCCAAATGTCTTCCTTGAGTGTCACCTACAAACTCACGTTTTCCCACCATGAACATCACTGACACCTTCAATCAGTAGCTCAAGAACTTTGGCTACACTGTATCCCAGACCTGTTTCAGAGCCCTTTCCAGCTTGAAAATGCTAGCACATCCTTTGGAACAAGGTCAACGGGCTGGGACATCAGTAAAGGGTATTACCTCCAAAATACAAGGAGAGCTTCTGGTGACTGCACTTCCTGTCCTGTAGTAGGAATGCAAGAAGCAGAATTTCAACTACTACACCACAGGATATATTCTCCTGTGATCCTAACCCCCGGGCATCTTAAAATGTCACAAAAATGCCAGGTAGCTGAAAGTCATAAGGATGATTTCCCACACGTACCGGTTGGCAACTTATACAGTGGAAGAACGGACCACAAATGTGAAGTTTTAATAGTCACGGTGACTACAGAATCCAACTGGTAAGAGGGGTGTTTCCAAACGTCTCCATCAGTTTCCTGGCAAGGGTGCTTGGAACTCTATTTCTCAGGTCCTCACTATTCTTCAGAAGTGCTGTTCACACTCCACTACAAGGGAAAGGAACCTCGTTATAAACTACCAAGCAGGTGCTCTACCTCTCAAACATAGCATTTACTTGTTAATGACCCTTACTCGGTTTCCCTTTCTCATCAGGGAGCAGTATTTCTGCTCTCTGTCCCAATATCATCCAAACACTGATTCTGCACACCTGCAAGTGTGATCTCCATCCTTATGTTTCCACAAATTCTCTCTGAGAGGGTAAGCAGCACCAGACTGAGAGATCTCGAGTCAGGGATTATCTAGCCCTTGTTGAGTATGAATAAGCCCTAGCTCACTATCTGATCTAGCAAATACACATTTTATTGATTTTTTTTATAAATTTTATTAATTATCTCTAAGAAACAGGCTAGGCATTTAAAAAATTTATTGGTAGGGACTCCTAGAAAGACAGCAGAAAGATGAATAAGGGATCCTTGTTAATATAATGACTAGCCAACACCTGTGGAAAGAGGAAATGTTGACTCATATTCTAATTTCTTCAATTTTTCACTAATAGGATACTGGAGGAACTGCAAATTCATGCACAAAGAAAGGCCTACTTCAGGCTCAATGAAAAATGGGTTCCTAGCAACTGCCAAGTTCTATGTTCATTGCGACGAACATGAAAATAATAAGCAGAGCCCCTGAGTGTCCCATATTTCCTATGAAGATGGGCCGGCATATTGGCTAACCCTTTGCTTTGCATCAATTCTATTTTCTCATTGAGATTATGCCTAAGCACTACTTATCCTAAATGGCACAAGGAAGAAAATAAAGTGTACTTATCTCCTATAGAGGTAACTTCAAGCGTGTTCTGTTTTCATGATGATTACTAAGATATATCTCTCCTTCCTTCAGAAAGAAGAAAAATGGGTCCCGTACAGAGAGGGAAGATGAAGCCAGCACCTACAGCTCCATGCAAGGTACTTCTGGAAGACCTCCTCTCTCCTCCGTCCATCTAGCTCTTTGAGACAGGAATTACTGTCACATCTTTCTTCTGAGGAAGCTGCACCCCACAGGGGTTAGTTTATCAATGCTAACACCATTAATTAGCAGAAAGGCTTCATTGGTTGGTGCAGAAACTTATTTATTTTATTTAAGAATTCCTGGGATGAAGAGATGGCTCAGCAGTTAAGAGCACTGACCGTTCTTCCAGAGGTCCTAAGTTCAATTCCCAGCAACCACATGGTGGCTTACAACCAACTGTAATAGGATCAGATGCCCTCTTCTGGTGCGTCTGAAAACAGCAATTGTACTCACATAAAATAAATAAACCTTTAAAAAGATGGAAGGAGAGACCCCTGGTCCTGGAAAGACTGGATGTAGGGGAACGCCAGGACAGAGTAACGAGAGGGGGTTGAATGGAGAAAAGAGGGAGGGAAGGGGGCTTATGGGACTTTCGGGGAGGGAGGAAACGGGAAAGGGGAAGTGATTTGGAATGTAAATTAAAAAAATAAAATAAAATAAATAAATAAAAAGAAGTGTTCCATCTACAAAATGGACTTTGACTCAAGAATAAAGCAAATTTTTTTAACTATTTTAAAAGTCAAACTATTTTATTTCTAACACAAAAATTATTTCCTATGATATCAATTTTAAAGGATAATGACTTTTGCCCCTATTAGTCAATACCAGCTTGTTTTGAGCAGTGATTAATAAATGATTTCCCCTCTGTTGTAGACAGATTATAACTACTGTGTCAAACTCATCCCTAGTCAACAAGAAAGGGGCCTGAATGTCCTACATACTGATGATATACATTGAGCCAAATGAAAACAGCGCTCAAGTCATCTTTCTGCTAACTCTCCAGTTGCTAGAATGGAAGAAAATAGACTGTTAATTTCACCTTTTTGCTCCATTCCACAGGACTCATATTATAGTAGAAAGGTCTTTCAAAATCTTTACAACTCTTATTTTTTTTAACCTGGGCCCAGCAACAAACTCCTATAAGACTCAAGAAGACGGACGAAAGGTCAAACACAGCAGAGTGAGTTCTAGGACATTGAGGGCTATGACATGAGGTCTCACCTTAAAAACCAAAAGGCAAAGCAAAAAATATGTCTGGTCTGGGTTTTGTTGTTGTTGTTTTGCTTTGTTTATTTTTATTTTATTTATTTACATTCCAGCCATTGTCCCCCTTTCCTAGTTCCCCCTCCCTCAGTTCCTCATCTCATTCCTCCTCCCCCTTGCCTCAGAGAGGGTACTCCCCCCACCCCGACCAGACATCCCCCTTCCTTGGGACCTCAAGTTTCCATGATGAAGCACATCTGTGACTGAGGCTAGACCAGGCAGTCTTCTGCTATATGTACCAGGGCCTTTGGGACCATCCCATGTATGCTGCCTGGTTGGTGGCTCAGTCTCTGGGAGCTCCCTGGGGTCTGGGTAAGTTGAGACTGCTGGTCTTCCTATGGGGTTGCTCTTCCCTTCAGCTTCTTCAATCCTTCCCCTAATTCAAGCATAGGGGTCCCCAACTTCAGTCCATTGGTTGGGTATAGGTATCTGTATCTGTCTCAATCAGCTGCTTAGTAGGGCGTCTCAGAGGACAGCCATGCCAGGCTCCCATCTGAAAGCAGATCACAGCATCAGTAATAGTGTCAGGACTTAGTGAGCCTCCCCCCCCTCCATGAGATGGATCCCAAGTTGAACTGGTCATTGGACTGCCTTTCCTTCAGTTTCTTCTCCATTTTTGTCCCTGCAGTTCTTTTAGACAGGAATAGTTCTGGGTAAGTTTGACTGTGGATTAGTAACTCCACTTGAGGCCCTATCTATCTACTTGAGGTGAACTCTTCAAGTTCCCTTTTCCCACTGTTGGGTATTTCATCTAAGGTTGCCCCCATTGGGTCCTGAGAGTCTCCCACCTCTCAGGTCTCTGGTACTTTCCACAGGATCCCCCCATATCCCACCACACCTCCTGAGGCTGTTTATTTCCATTCATTCACCTATCCCTATGGTCTTCTCTCCTGTTCTCCCTCCCATACCTGATCCTGTTCCCCTTTTCCCCTGCCCCACCTCTCCCCCATCCTGGTCCTTCCCTCACTCTGTCTCCAGTGATTATTTTGTTCCCCCTTCTAAGTGGAATTGAAGCATCCTCACTTGAGCCTTCCTTCCTGTTAAATCTCTTACAATCTGTAAGTTGTATCATGTGTATTCTGTACTTTGGGAATAATATCCACTTATCAGTCAGTACATCCCATGCATGTCCTTTTGGATTACCTCAGTTAGGATGATATTTTTCTAGTTTCATCCATTTGCCTAAAAAATTTGTGATGTCCTCATTTTTAATAGCTGAGTAGTATTCCATGGTATAATGTACCACATTTTCCATAGCCATTCTTCCATTGAGGGACAGCGGGGTTGTTTCCAGTTTCTGGCTATTACAAATAAAACGGCTATGAACATAGTAGAGCACATGTCCTTGGTGGGGCATCTTTTGGGTGTACAAATAAAGCTGCTATGAACATAGAGGAGCACATGTCCTTGGTGGGGCATCTTTTGGGTATATGTCCAAGAATGGTATAGCTGGGTCTTCGGGTAGAACTATTTCCAATTTTCTGAGGAACCACCAGATTGATTTCCAGATGTCTTGTTAAGAACCCAAAAATGTTAAGGTCTTCTTTATTTTGTTTTGAACCAAAGCACAGATGCAGTTATTGAGATCAACAAGGTGTCTGTACCTAGGGTTTTCTTGGTGAAGAAGAAATAACCAATCTAAAGCATCAATGTGGAACACATGTGATTATTATAGATGACTGCAGAAAATGTGACCTTGACAGTAGCTTTCAAATTACACCATAGTGTAGAGCACAGACTTTGGAGACAAATGGGTCTTGATTTAATATGTGACCCTAAGCTGTGTGGTCTTACACAAGTCACCTAACCTCTCCAAGCACTTCTGTGCACATAAAACAGAGATAATCACAGTGTTGTGGAAATTAAAAGCAAAAGCTAATATAAAGTAACTCACACATGGCCAGTATGTGATAAATACTCATTAAACGGGAATTCATTCTCATTATTACTTTTTTACTGTACATGCAGCTAGCTGCTTCATGTGTCTGAACTGAATGATAACAGTATTTGCCATGCATATAATTTTAATGGCTTTTGAATCCCCACAGCACCTTTCATCTCAGAGGACCAAAGCCCTGCCAAATATTAACCCTTTGGTTATTCCTATGGGTATAGGTGGGAGCTCATATAATGCCTAGCCATTTAACCGAAGTATGATGGAGAGGGTCAACCCTACATGTATAAACCAAACAGAATCCAGGCCTCATTTCCAGGACTCCTCAAATTAAGTGGATCATATTATTTGCTCCCAGTGGCTAAACATTGTTTATTGGTAGTGTAAATTGAGGCGGCTGACACATTACTCTTTCCAGCAGTGGAGTTGGGTTTGTTTTGTTTTGTTTTGTTTCCAAACTGCTTTCAGATTTTCTAAATGTGAATTTAAAAGTCTGACAGTCTGTGTGCCGATAAGGCAGAACAGATTGCGAAGGTAACAGGATGCAATCTAGTCAAAGAGATCCAAGGAGAGCACCAGTAGGCTGAAGAGTGACACCACTCCTGTTCCAAGGCTTTGCTAATGATGGAACAATTGTTGGTGCTGATTTGTGGCTGGCATTGATATGCAGGCAGCAACACTTTCATCTGCAATCCAGCTCCAAATTGTTTAATCCTGCCAATGAATTTGCTGTGTCTGCAAAGAAGGACTCCAGAGAATTTCTCCAGATAGTAAGAAATGGGGATATGCAAGCAAGCACAGCCTCCGATCTACCTCCAAAATCCTGCCTGAAACTATTGTTTGGTCATGTACTGGGATATCTGCATCTTAGCAATTTACATGAATTAATAACAGAACATAGCTTTAAAATAGTAGAATCAGTCAGTATTGAAAGGGGTGAGTGCTAAGCTGTAGATTCTACAATTCCAAACTTATCTAACATTACCTTTGCAAAAAAAAAAAAAATAGGAAGGAAAGAAGGGAGGAAGAAAAAACATGTAAATATGCTCAGACTGCCATCCACATTTACTGTGGGGACCAGATTTTTTTTTCTTTTTCTTTTTACCAAATAGCACCTGCCTCTCTATTCAGAGATGTCTGCGTGAAAGGATAAGTGAGAACAACAAAGGCTTCCGCTGTGACTGCGGCTGCATCATCTTCTTAGAACTTGCCATTATATGCTTGGGGGTCAGAGAGTGAGGTTCGGTACAGGGAATGAAGCTTTTAACATCAGGTGAATGGATTTTTATAAGAGGTTAGGAGGCTTCAGGTTTTAAAAAGAAAAATGGAGCTTTAAATGTAGTCACATTTTTTTTGTGTTGTAATTATCAGTGCATGACGAATCATCTTTTCATTCAGTCTGTTTAGGCAAAGGAAGTATCTGCCCCCATATCTGTGCCCAGCCGTCCTGAGAAGCCAGAGTGACCCCATTGCACCAGCTGTGAGGAAATACAGCTTATCTAGAAAAATAATCTTGAAAGATCACCTTAAAGGGAGGATGGGAATAAAGGTACAAACTGATTTACAAAACAAACAAACAAAAAAAACCAAAAAAATCTAGGAACTTGTCACATGTTCACTGTTTAAAGGGATTGTGATATTGAGTAAATTTTTTCATAATTCCTACTGAAAAAGAAGTTCACACTGTATAAATGAGAAAATATCAGACATGGACTAATCAGTCTTGTTTGAAAAATGGTTAGATAGATAGATAGATAGATAGATAGATAGATAGATAGATAATTATATATATATATATATATATATATATATATATGGAGAGAGAGAGAGAGGCAAATAGCGGGTTGAATTGGTGTCAAGAGTCCAGGCAAATGATTCAATTTCTATGCAAAAAAAGCAGTTTTTAAAAGACCCTCCTAGAGCTGTAATAGGCAAGAAATGTTAAGTATTTGTGGAGTGCTTTGCAAATGATAAATATCACTTAAAAATCAGCAGAAAAAATCCAGGCAGGGTGCTGCATATCTCTAACTCTAGTACTTGACAGGGAGAGGCCAGAGGATGAGGGGTTCAAGATTAACCTCTGGACCTAGTAAACTTTAGTACATCCTGAGCTGCATGGAAATCTGTTTCAAAATTAAAAGAAGGGGAAATGAATGGAAAATAATGAATTAAAGAAGGGGAAAAAAGAGAAGGGGAGAGCAAAAATGATAGAAACTATAGCACATAAGCACTATAGTATTAAATATGTATATTTAAAGTGTTTTTTTAAATGGTGAATCTTTACTGAAAAATTCTACCAGGCCTTCAAAAGAAACCAACACCAATTCTTCCCAAATTATTCCACAAAATGTAATCAGAATGTAAACACCCCAACTTCTGTTATGAAACTGGTATTACCCCAATGGCAAAACCAAAGATGAAAAGAAAAGAAAAGAAAAGAAAAAAAAGAAAAAGAAAAAGAAAACTGGAAACCGTGGAACTCAGGGGATGGCTCCGAGGTCAGAGAACTGGCAGCCCCTCCAGAGGACCCGTTTTTTTCCCAGCATCCGTATGTTGGCTCATAGTATTTTGTAGCTCCAGTCTCATGGGGTCAATGCCCTCCTCTGGCCTTCTCAAACACTGTACACATGTAGTTCGCAGACATACATGCAGTCAAAACACTCAGACACATGCAATCAAAATGGAGAAAGGAAAGGAGGAATTGCAATGAAATGAAATCATACATGGCCAGTGAGACAGCGCGACAGACACAGGTACTTCCCACCAACCCTGACCACCTATGCTGACTCCAGAACCCAACTGGTGGATTGAGAAAACTGACTCACTAGTTGGACTCCACACTCTACATACTACCATGGTACATGCATGCCCCAACACACAAAACCACAATTTTATAAAAGATCCTTCAACATGATCAAGTTGACTTCATTCTAGTGATAGGCCAACATACACAAATTAGTAAATGTACTATATCACCAAGAAAAATCACATGAACATTTTAATAGATGCAGAAAAAGCTTTCAGCAAAATCCAACTTTTTTTTATTTCAACAAAAGCAAGCAATAGAGTCAGAGACAGCCTGAGCTCCCACTGTTAGAAGTCCCACAAGAAGACCAGTCTATACAACCATAATATGTATGCTGAGAGACTAAGCCAGACCCATGCAGACTCTCTAATTGTTGGCTCAGTCTCTGTGAGACCCTATGGACCTATGTTGGTTGATTTTGTGGGTTTTCTTGTGGTGTCTTTATCCCCTCTGGCTCCTAGCAATGCAGGGATGGTTCAACATATGAAAATTTATCAATGTAATCTACCATATAAACAAACTAAAAGAAAAAAAACCACATGATCATCTCCTTAGATACTGAAAAATCCTTTGACAAAATCCAACACCCCTTAACTGGACATAACTAAGCATAATAAAGGCAATTTACAGCAAGCCAATAGCCAACATCAAAATAAATGGAAAGAAACTCAAAGCAATCTCACTAAAATCCAGAACAAGACATGGTTGTCTATTCTCTCCATATCTACTTCATATAGTACTTAAAGTTCTAGCTAGAGCAATAAGACAACTAAAAGAGATCAAGGGGATACAAACTGGAAAGGGAGAATTCAAAGTGCCTTTATTTGCAGATGATATGATACTATATATAAGCAACACCAAAAATTCTACAAGTAAACTCCTACAGATGATAAATAACTTCAGCAAAGTGGCTGGATACAAGATTAACAAAAAACAAAAAAAAAAACCAGTAGACCTCTTACAAACAGGCCAAGAAAAAAGTCAGAGAAACAACACTCTTCACAATAGCCACAAATTATATAAAATATCTTGGTATAACTCAATCAAGCAAGTGAAGAATCTGTATGACAAAACTTCAAGCCTTTGAAGAAAGAAACTGAAGAAGATATTAGAAGATGGAAAGATCTCCTGTTATTGGTCTTTGCTACTTTGTGGGTTTGTCTTTATCCTCTTCAGTCTTACTCCCTATCACCAGATAGGAGAAAAAGGACAGAGAGAAGAGAGAGATCTCTGAATTTAATTTCTTTCTTTTTGTTTCTTCTTTGAGCAATACAACTAACAAACTACAACCAACCTGCCTGAACAACCAACAACTAACAACCCCACCTAATGGAGCTCTAGAATTTATATACCCTCTGAAAAATTCCCAGAATTCCAAAAGTCACACAATGACAAACACTATCTGTAGCTGGCAAAACCATGCTTTTGCTAGAGCACAAGAAAAATCACAATCAGCTGCTTCGAACAGTCCAAAGGAGCCCCATATCCATACATCTGGGATTAAAATGATTCAAAAATGTTATGGCAATCTCTCATGCTTATAAAAAAACCTGAATAAGGCTAGGAATAGAAAGAATGTATTCAATATAAAAGCTCTGTTCAGCAAAGGAAGCTGCTGAGAAAGAGATAACTTACAGAATTGGCATAGATCTTTGCCAACTATACATCTGACAAAGAATTAATATCTAGAATATACAGAGAACTCAAAATAAAAAACCACTGGGTCAGTAATATAGCTCAGTGACTAAAGGTACTTGCCACCAAGACTGCGAACCTAAGTTAGATCCCAATGAGTGACATGGTAAAAGAAGGGATCTGACTCTGACCTACATACATAAACTGTAGAACATGGCTACCTACACAAATCTACACATAGGCATGCACATACACACAAATAAACAATTGTGATTTAAAATAGGGTCCCTGTGGGAGAAATACAATGATTTCTTGGGTAAATGGACATATTGTCAAACTGCCTTATACATATTTAAGCTTCTACCTAAAAATTAGTGCCACATTCAGCCCTGGTCAGAGAAGCTTCTGTTTAGAGCTGGTAATTTGTTAATGGAAAGACTCACAACTGGACAAAGTGCCACAAATAATTCACCATTGAGCAATCAGCCCTAAATGGGACATTTGTATAATTCCATCTAAAGTTCAAGGAATATCACCGAAGAATGGATGGAAAGGGTTTAAGAACAAGGAGAGGGGAAGGATTACCATGAAGTACTGTCTTCTGGACATGTCATGGCTGGGGCAATCATGATCTCACAGCAGCAATAGCTGCTACATAAAACCCACACAAGACTGGGCCTATCAACATCCCATTATGTGTAGGGGAAAAGTGCATAAGCCTCACACCTTTCTGAGGAGCTAGGCAGTCAATGGTTGCTGAGGGATAGAGAGTCGTATTCCTCAAGGGTGCAGCCACTGGTAAATTGTTCTCACTCAAGTAAACTATCCCCTAAGTCCTTATCATTCAAGCAATCCTGACTAAATGCTGTGGAACGCATGTGCACATGCACACACACACACACACACACACACACACACACACATGTACACATGCACATGTATGCTCACATACACACACTGACTATACTAGCTTGGCAAAGGACTGGTTTCTGTCCCAAAACCTCATGCCTCTGTGTGGCCTCACATGAATTCAGCAGTCAATTGCTATTGTCAGTGTCTTTGCTCCAAAAACCACAGCCTGCTATTGTTGCAGAAACTATAGATTTCTAAATAGCATTCTTAAAATCTTGCAGCAATTATGGCTACAAAACTATTATATATTTTTGCTGTGAAAACAAAATCTTAGGAAAATGAATATATTTTAACAGTACTAATATGCATAGAGAGGGAGAGAGAGAGAGAGAGAGAGAGATCTCCACACTTCCACACTTAGGGAAAGTAGTCTTGTGAGAATACAAGACCACTGGTGAAGAGCTACTAATAGCTTGACAGTTCTTCTTGGTAGAAAGATGCAACATAGGAGAGCTGTCAGCCTTAGCAGCTGTTTGGTAAGCTGGAACTACATTTCCCAGAATCCCTTCCTTGTCCTGTCTTGGATAGTGCAGGCCTCAAGAGAATGAGCAATAACAGGGAAGGAAACAAGTGGCTCCTGTGGTCAGAAGATCATAGCTGCTCAAGGCAAGGAGTGAGGCAGAGATATGAGCAAGATCCAGTTTGTCCTACTCACTCTAAAATTCATTCCAAGCCATCTGTCTGACACAATGATCTGTAGCAACTTCACTCCGCCATTAAACCCATCTATTTAGCCACAAAGAACAAGAGTATGATGCAGTCTTCTGTTGCCAGTCCATTTCTAACGCTGTAGTACCTGCTGAACAGGATAGACTTCTTACAAGCTCCAATTTGTTTACCTACTCTAGAACTGGTCCTGGCAGGTTCACTCGATAGTATGAGTTATGTAAAGATACTTAGAGGAAGACCCTGACCTTCTAAAATCTAGTACTCTGTCTCTCCGCTCCTCCTGTTTCATGAACATGTCTTCAGTGTGTGTGCTTTTAACATCTCAAGATGTCCCTGGAGACACTTCCTGGATGGAATTTGCCCATATTTACTAACAAGTGTAATGGTTAAGAGCCAGAATAACAGGCCTAGACAGATGGCTCATGACACATAACACGTGCAGTATGTATAAAACCTTGGGTTCGATTCTGAGCAGCTCCCCAAAATAGCCAAAATAACAAATCATAGCTTTATAAATTCTAGGACAAGACTCTATGTGCAAGACTTTCTAAACACTTTCAGGCAAGTTGTATAGTGTTGTTATTGTAAAATATTTTGGGGAATTGAGATATTAAGTTACTCAACAAGGGGAAGAAGGAAAAGTTAGGAGAAAAGTACAGAAAACATTCCTAGGAAGAGAAAAGGGTCCATTTGCGACTCTAAAATCATGCTCTCCCTTTTCATTTTTTTAAGATTTATTTATTTTTATATGAGTATACTATAGCTATCTGCTATAGACATGCCAGAAGAGGGCATCGGATCCCATTATAGATGGTTGTGAGCCACCATGTGGTTGTTGGGAATTGAACTCAGGACCTCTGGAAGAACAGTCAGTGCTCTTAACCGCTGAGCCATCTCTCCAGCCCATGTTCTTCCTTTTCAATGTTTATAAGTAAAACGTAGGGAGAGTGTAATATGGCAAAGACCTATGGTTACCTGTTCAAGCTGCTGCTGATTGGGGAGTCAGGGGTAGGGAAGACCTGTGTCTGATTCTGCTTCTCTGAAGATGCCTTCAACTCCATGTTCATCTCTACCATAGGAATTGACTTTAAAATTAGGAGCATAGGGCTTGATGGCAAGAGGATTAAACTGCAGAAATGGGACACAGCTGGCCAGTAGCGTTTTTGGACAATCACAACAGCCTACTACAGGGGTGCCATGGGTACCTTGCTGGTCTACGACATTACCAATGAGAAGTCCTTCGACAATATCCGGAATTGGATTCAGAACATTGAGGAGCATGCCCTCTGCTGATGTGGAGAAGATGATGTTGGGCAATAAGTGTGATGTGAGCGGTAAGAGAGAGGTGTTCAAGGAGCGTGGAGAAAAGCTGGCACTAGACTATGAGATCAAGCTCGTGGAGAGCAGTGCGAAGGCCACCATCAATGTGGAGAATGCATTTTTCACTTTCGCCAGGGATATCAAAGCAAAAATGGACAAAAAATTGGAAGGGAACAGCCCATGGGGGCAGCCATGGAGTCAAGATCACAGCGGAGCATCAGAAGACGACAGGCTTCTTCCACTTCAGTCTCCTGTGAGGACAAGGTCTCTGCCCATCCTGAGCCCAGCTGACTGTGCCTGCCCAGTGGCGAGCCGCCTCCTCCTCCAATGCTGAGACACGGCTGCCCAGATTTGATTGAGAAATTGATTATTCTAGTAATCATCTGATCTTTTCCACCTTCAGAGATGGAACAAGTTAGAATTTTGCTGTCTTTTTCTGTGTCATCTGCCAGTCAGGCCTATCTGTCCCCTGCCACATTGCCACAGATGGAGAGAGGTTCAGTAGGGGAACGGCAGCCTCTGTCTCCAGCCTTCTGTCCCTCCACCACAGAAGGCAGGCCAGTGGCAGGGCTCAGCCTGCTTGACTCCATTCTCCAAGCACCACCACCAGGGCTACTGAGGGCCAAGCCTGGCACCTGCTTTCACCTGTTCTCAGTTGTAGACAAGTGACAGCCATGTCCACTGTTTCCTTACATGTCAAACCAAAAGGAAGCACAGAATAAGGAAAGCCCACTTAGAGGATTTTGAAAGAAGTGGATGACTCCCAAGGCCAGAGCAGGATGGGAGTCTGTGATCAAGACTGAGGTGACATCACCACCACTCTCCCATGACCCACTGTCATTGGGCCACATGCTGCAGTGTCACCGAAACTGCCTCCCGATCTCCTCCTCTGGATGGCATGGGGAGCTATGGAAACCTTCACTTTATACCATGAATAAGACTCACTGATGCTTTGAAGCCAAGTGCACTGCATCTGCCTCTCCTCCTCCTGTCCACAGGGGAGTACAAGTGTCAGTGGGTAGCCTGGGCCAGAGCATGCAAGGAAACTAAAAGCTGCTTCTATCGTATGTCTACCAAAGAAGAAACCTCTCTATCTAGGCTCCAAAGCAGGAAGTGAATTTTTAATTCAAGTGGTTGTTCCTATTGGAGAAAGAACTGCCCATTGTATTCAACAATTCTTGAGCTTTGCTGGCAGAAATAAACATCAGACAAGGTGAAGGAGCAGAATGGGAGGAATAACAAAGGAAGGGCTCTCTGCTGCAAACAACAACTGCCAGGTCCTGAGCAGAGGGGAGGGAGCCTTGCTGCTTCATTGTGCGGCTTCCTGAGCTCTTACTTCTGGAGCTCAGTGGTCTCCCAGCGGGCTCTATGGCAGGCACTCCCGTGTTTGCCGGACCCTGGTCTCTCTCCATCAATCTAAATTAGCATCTGCAGCCACTGTCCCAGAAACAGACTTGCACTCTGTGCTTCGTTTTGAACATTCACTGGTCCTGAACTAGGTTTAAATGGTGAGTGGGATGTTATTTAAAGGTTGATGATCTTCTTGCAACATCACACCAGCAATGAAACTAAAACCCCTTGAACAAAATCTTGCTTCATGATTGAGAGAACCGTGCTTAGGTTCCAGGTTAGTGAAATTGTCTGGCATTTGTGGTGTTCACTGCCTTTGGGTGCTTTTTGTCAGTGTTGTTATACGTAAAATGGAGCATGAAGTGATTTACCAACAAAATGCCGTGCTCATTTATAGTTGGGTAAGGATAAGAGTGTCCTGTGGGTTGTCGTGGTCCTGTGATAGTTGGAGAGGGAGGGGGACAGTAACCTCTTTTCATTTCCGGTTTTGATCTAAAAGCGGCCCTTCTGAAGGACACTCTGACCCCCACTGAGAAAACACAGTAGACAACATGATCCTGGAATGGGAAGCACACACTCAGGGCTAAGCTAACATGATGATGACAGAGACAATTGGCTTTTGTCTTATGTCCTTTTAGTGATACTGGAGATTGAATTCAGAGCCTCAAACAAATGCTTCTTGTGTGAGAATCTTCCTGAAGAGACAGGAGCAAACATCTGTTTTACCCCAAATAGTGCACCAACAACAGGTCAAAGTTACTATCCCATCAAAGTCCAACTTGGCAAACTAGTGATTTTCTTACAGTTGCTTACAGGAGTCGGGATGTTTCTGAGACATCACTGGAATGCTCACGCAAGTGCAAGTGATGACTCAAAAAAGCCCAGGATGAGCTGGGCAGTGGTGGCGCACGCCTTTAATCCCAGCACTTGGGAGGCAGAGGCAGGTGGATTTCTGAGTTCGAGGCCAGCCTGGTCTACAAAGTGAGTTCCAGGACAGCCAGGGCTACACAGAGAAACCCTGTCTCGAAAAACAAAAACAAAAAAACAAAACAAAAAAGCCCAGGATGTGCCGGCACCTCTGCTCATCCAGAGGGTCTCTTCCTAGCACCTCAGCCAGGCGGAGACTCCCATCCCAACCCCAGCATTTGTTTCCTGCTTTTATAACTTTGGGGAGGCTGGGGGGAGGTGTACCTTGTAGGCTTTGGCTTTCCCAAATTTGTGGAATCTGTTTCCTTGAGACTCGGGAATGTGCCTCCACCCTGCAGGAGGAGACATTTCAATTCCAAGGCTATGGCTACTCAGCAGTGCTCTGCCACACACACACACACACACACACACGCACGCACACACTAACTCTGCAAGGACAGCTGACTATGGAAAGAAAGATAATGTTGGAAAGAGGCTGGCAGGCTGTGGTTATTCCCAATCTACAGTGTGTCCTGAACATAGGATAAACTTTCCTCTAGTTTTCAGTTGTCCCCATTGGCAGCCAACGCTGGTCCTTGGATGCTTAGTCCCAGAAGGTTGTACATCCTACAGACTCTAGTGAAGGGAGGAACACCCAGGATGCTATACTTGTAGTGTGTTATGCAAAGGGGATAGGAAAGATTGAGGGGACTAAGAGGAAAAAATACTCTACTCTGTCAACCAATGAGCTCAGGAGAAAAAGGCCTACTCCACTGTTTTTTGTTTTTTTTGTTTAAATTTAACTCAAATCCTCTTATTACCCAAGCAATGGGCATGTATCAGGAGGCAGGAGTCTCAGTTCTGAATAGATTTTGTGTAAAGAGCAGTGGGGCAGACAGTGTTCACCTGGTCAGCTGGCTAATCTTACATCAACTTGACACAGGCTAGAGTCATCAGAGGGAGGAACCCCAATTGGGGAAAATGCCATCATAAAACTGGGTTGTAGGTAAGCCTGCAGAGCGTTTTCTTAATTAGTAGTTGATGGGGGAGGGTCTAGCCCATTGTGGGTTGGGCCATCCCTGGGCTGGTGGTCCCAGGTTCCAGAAGAAATCAGGCTAAGCAAGCCAGGAAGCAGCACCCCTTAGCATCAGGTTCCTGCCCCATTTGAGTTTCTGTCCTGACTTCCTTCAGTGATGGTCTATGGATGTAGAAATGTAAGTCAAATAAGCCTTTCCCTCCCCAACTTGCTTTTGATGATGATGTTTCATCATAGCAATAATAACCTAAATTAAGACACCTGGGAAGCATGTGCCAACCTTCCCTGTCATCCAGAGAGGCAAACCTAACACAGATGACTCAAATGTCCACTCCAGGTGTTATCTCATTGTGGTATTAAGTCAATCCTCTCTATACTTCCTGGCGGGTGCACACATGCTTCTTGCTACTCCCCCAGTGTTCTGGATTCCCAAAAGAAAGACACACATACACAGTCTTATATTTTAAATACCTTAAACAGCTCAATGGCTGGACCACTCCCTAACTCCATGTGGATAACACACACTCCGCTCTGATATTCCTGAGTTAATACTTACTAAGGCTGTATTTTATCTTTGCTGCCCTGGACCCTGCTGGGCAGCCCTCCTGGGGCTGCTTTCCCCCTGTACCTCCATGTTGGCTGTCTCTCACTCCTGCACCTTTCCACCGTGGTCTGTCTCCTATGCCCTCATGGCAGAATCCCCTTTTCTTCCTTCCTCAGCCCCTTCCCAGGAATCCTAAAAACCCTGTCTCTGTCTCCCTGCTCAGCCATTGGCTGCTGATAACTTTATTGACCAGTCAAAAATCAACTGGGGACAGGCTTCCTTTAGTCCTCTGAGTGGGACACTGAAAGCAGGTTTTGGGGTAACATAATTAGCATGAGAACACACGCCTCTACATCCCAATATGTATCCAGTTGGGTATTAGCAAGATCGGATTTGTATCTGTATTACACAGAACACTGTTGAACTAATGCACAATGCAGAATGTTGACGAACACTGGAAAGGTTGAGGAGATGGCTAAGTTAGTAAACTGTTCACTGTGCTGTCATGAGGACCTGAGTCTGCATTTGTTCTTCAGAATCTACATTTTTAAAAAGCGAAGCATGGTACTGTGCTAGGAGACAGACACACGGATCTCTGGGGCTCACGGGCCAAGCAACCTAGTCTACTCATCAAGTTCCAGGTTAGTGCAAGACCTCATCTCGAAAAACAGACAGAATGGTAGACAATGGCCAAGGAATGACAGCTGAGGTTGATCTCTGTTCTGTGCCAATACATACACACACACACACAGAGAGAGAGAGAGAGAGGGAGAGAGAGAGAGAGAGAGAGAGAGAGAGAGAGAGAGAGAGAGAAGGCATACATGCATATACACATGCACAAACATAGACACACAAACAGCATAGGAAAAATATCTCACAGAATGTTCAGTAACAAGAAAAAGTATACATTTGTCTCTGTAGTCTTTAGCCACTACGGTTACAGAAACTGTGGAAAGTTCCAAGTGGCTCTTAACTTTAGCAAAGAGATCTGACCATCCTGTGTTCTACAAAGGGGGATGCTGAAGACTGTTAGGGAAAGAGACCAAGATGCCAAAATGGCTGCTAAAAATCAAATCATGCAGTTTGGGGACCCAATATAATAAATGACGACTAATTCCACAAATATCTGCTATTTCCACATAGCTGTGTGTATACACAGAGAACACTTGACACTGGTAAAAAATACTATAAAAATATAGCTGCTGCTGCTGACAGGATTAAACTGAACATTACAGGTTCGCTGTTTCTCCTCCTGTTTCCTGCACAGAGACATCACAAACAAACATGCAAGTCACTGCCCTGTTTCCTTCAATGATATCATCCCTTGAACCTCATTCCAAATCAGCACGGGGGTGACTTATAATCACAAAACAATAACCACAGGACTCTGTGAAATGTACAGTACTTCCTTGTGCATTATTAAATCTCACAATAGCCCCGTGAGAGAAGCCAACTAGCAGAGTAGAAAGCCTAACATTAAGAAAGAAGGATGCCAGGCTATAGTAGTGCATGCTTTTGATCCCAGCACTCAGAGGCAGAGGCATGCGAACCCTCTAGATCTGAGTTCTAGGCCAGCATAGTCTACAGAGCAAGATCCAGGACAGCCAGGGATACACAGAGAAATTCCCCCTGAACCTCCCCCCCCCAAAAAAAAAAGGAAGGAAAAGGATGGCAAAGAAAGAGAAGAGAGAACAAACTCTGCCTTAGGGTGCCTGCAATGGGGCAGCAGGCCTGAGACCATACCACCCCATACTTGCCCAATCTAGTCTGTAATGGGGTACCAGCAGAATTCTTAGTAATTCCCAATGTCTTGTAACCAGTGTTTTAAGGGTTAAATCCACAGTTGTTTAGACACCTCAATATGGATAGCTCTACAGTGTGACTCAATGAGCTCTAAATATTCATCTAAGCTAAAATCTGAAGCTGGGGAAGTTTAGAAAAAGAAAAACGGCCCAGGAAAGCACAAAGAGGGATGAGGAAAGGCAGGGAGCTACACGCGCACAGACCTCTCCAGAAAGCCGGAGTAGCTAAGTACTAAGCTTTCATTAAAAGCAGGGTGTGTGAAGGAGTTCGTTTTTTAGAACACCTCCCAGCACCAGATTGGAGAAGGGAAACCCCTCCCACCTCGTCCTCACTTCAACTCCCAAGATTCGCAGCCTCAGTCATGAGTCACACAGCAATCGCCTATGATATGCATCTGCTCAGATCCCTTCAGCTTCAGCAGGGAAACTGCAGGCTCCCGCCTGCCTACAATGAAGGAGAAAATCAGTGCAAGGATGTGTCCGGATGCCGGGAGGTACCTGGCAGCCAGCAAAAACACTAGTGCATTTGGCTTGTTTTCCTTCCCAGGGCTATTTACTGCAAAGAAAATTGGCCTTTGCAGATTAAGAGAAATTCAAGGTTGGCATCCTTTCCTTAAACGTGATATCTTTGTTTCCATTTTAATGTGTCCCTAGAAGTTTCCTGTGAGTATGTAAGCAAGTTTTGTACTCAGTTTAATCATCCTTTCCTTCTGTTTCCAGGCTCTAGACATCCCAGCCCTCAAACACTTCAGAGTATTACCCCAAGTTCTACCTAGTCTTGTTTTCTGGAAGGGAGCAATGAGATAAATAAAAACAGACTCCCAGCTGGAAGCAGCCGAGACTCCTGTTATAGGGTAAAAGAGCTAGTTCCCAGGAAGAATTAGTCAACTGAGCTAACCTCGAGACAGAGGAGAAAGCCTTAGCGGTGACTAACCTGAAAATTTAGCACTTGAATACCCACCCAGATTAAAATAAAAAGCTCTTTTATTAATCCTCAATAACATACCAACTCTGCTTCTCAGTGAATCACCCTGTCTCTGCACCATCCTGTCTTGTTTGTTAACTCACTGTGGTGACTGGTGTAGTAAGTAGAACATATAGCCCACGCTGTAATCCTAGCACATAGAAGGCTAAAGCAAGTTACAAGTCAACCTGGGATACACTGGAGTACCTTGCCATCTACACACTCACTCACACAGGGTAGGGAAAGGGAGAGAGAAAGAACAAAGTTACACCAAGTCTGGTCTCTGTCCTGACCACCCTACTGAAAGTTACAAACAAAGGGGTAAGCGCATGCAGTGCCTGCTTCTTGGTATTTGTTTATTTTTCTGAATTTCCAATTTAATGATACAGAAGACTGTCCCTTGAGAATTTCCCTCATCATGCTCCTCACATTTTCTCTCTATGTCTCAGAACTTAGTCTTTTGACTTACCTTCTCCTATCTTCTTAAAAGTCGAAGACAGTCCGATTTCTGATCTGGGATGCCTCACTAAATTTCAGGCTCCATCGTGTCCTAGAATAATGAAGGTGGATAAGCTGGAATGTCTGGGCAGTGTGGGTAAGGACAGGGAAGCTGATGGGAGTGAGAAAAAACTTACCTGTGTTTTCATAAGGCTCTTAAGAACTGTGTTTTTGGGCTGGAGAGGTGAGAGCTCTTCCCGAGGTCCTGAGTTCAATTCCCAGCAACCACATGGTGACTCACAACCATCTGTAATGGGATCCGATGCCCTCTTCTGGAGTGTCTGAAGACAGTGACAGTGTATTTACATAAAATAAATAAATAAATCTTTTTTTAAAAACACAGTTTTCAGAATATAATGCTTCTACAAAAAAAAATAGAATCAATTTTTAGTCTTGCGTGGTGGCACTTGTCTGCAATTCCACCACTCAAGAGGCAAAGAAAGGATTGTCACAGGTTCAAGACCATCCTGGACTGCACAGTATGAAACTGTCTCAAAATAAACAAAGGAAGAAAATAAATAAGTAAGTAAACAAATAAATCAATAGATCTGGCATAATGGTACACAGACACATCCTATGCACACTACTGCAATAAATACATGCAGTAACATTTCCTCAAATTCATTATGGAAAAATGTAGGCTTTGATTTTTCAAAACCTACTTCAATAAGGGTTTTTAAATGCTCTGACCTCCCTTCTAACCTACCACCCACCAGATGTAGTAGAAAGGAAAGGCTAATAGGGCAAAAGGGGGTTGTGGATCTGTTTAGATATAGGTCTTTTGAGTGATTCTAATCTTCATTGTCAGGATATCAGCAGTTCAGTTCACAAAAATCAGCAGTGGTAGCTCCATCCACTCACAAATACTATTCACAAATCAGTAATGGCAGTTCAATCCAGAAGAAACCGCAAGGCTCTGCCAATCAGCCCAAGTCTGTGGAAGTGACAAGAAGCCACAGGAATGTCCTGAGAAGTTCTTTGGTGAGTTTCTCTCTACAAAGTCGCATCCAAGGCTAAAGGGACATATGTAGCCGACTCATGAACTGCCCTCAGACCCTGCTGCTTCAGTGTAGCTATTCTTGTATCCGGGTCAAAGACTGCCTCACAATGAACACACAGACTAAATCTGGCATTTCCTCTGTCCTCATGAGTATGACTGGGACCAGCCATACTTTACAGCTAGCAGATACTCACAGGGTCCTCAGTTGTAACGCAAGCCTTATTACATGAAAGAACAAGGTGGGGCTTTGAACCCAGGTGGGGAGCGCATAGTTATAATGCCAGCACTTGGCAGACACAGACAGGAGGATTGTTGCCACTTCAAGGCCGGCCTGGGACCTATTAAGAGCACAAAAATAAGCAATGCATGGTGGCACACACCTGTAATATTAGCACTTGGGGGCTAAGGCAGGAGATCATTACAAGTTGGAGGACAGCCTGGGCTATAAAGCAAAAATTTCTCTTAATAATAAACAACTACATAAATAAATACCATAGAAAATTAGGTTCTGCAAAATACCCACAGGAGGAGATACAGAGATAATGTGTGGAGCAGAGACTGAAGGAAAGACCATCCAGATACTGCCCTACCTAGGGATCCATTCCATATACAGTCACCAAACCCAGACACTATTGTGGATACCAAGAAGTGCTTGCTGACAGGAGCCTGATGTAGCTGTCTCCTGAGAGGCTCTGCCAGTGCCTGACAAGTACAGAGGAGGGTGCTCTCATCCAACCATTGGACTGAGTACAGGGTCGCCAATGGAGGAGCTGAAGGGTTTTGCAGCCCCATAGGAGGAACAACAATATGAACCACCCAGTACCCCCAGAGCCCCCAGGGACTAAACCACCAACCAAAGAGTACACATGGAGGGACCCATGGCTCCAGCCACATGGGTAGCAGAAGATGGCCTGGTCGAGCATCAATGAGAGGAGAGGCCCTTGGTCCTGAGAAGATTGGATGCCCCAGTATAGGGAAATTCCAGGACAGGGAAGCAGGAGTGGATGGGTTGGTGAGCAGAGGGAAGGGAGATGGATTAGGAGGTTAGGAGGGTGTGAGGACCAGGAAAGGGGACATCTGAAATGTAAATAAAGAATATATCTAATTGAAAATTAGGTTCTGGTTTTAATTTTCATATTTGTAAAAATATCTTTTACTCACCTGATGCAATTGTCATCTCAAGGTTTAATGCCTCTGTCTGATAACCTAGGCCTAGTCCATACAACCTTTTTTTTAAAATTAATTTTTTATTATATCTAAGTACACTGTAGCTGTCTTCAGACGCACCAGAAGAGAGTGTCAGATCTCTTTAAGGATGGTTGTGAGCCACCATGTGGTTGCTGGGATTTGGGAACTCAGGACCTTTGGAAGAGTAGTCTACAATCTTCCTTTACCTTCATTGTTTGGGATTAAAGATGTGTGCTAAGGGTGTGTCTATATTCCAACCAGAGGCTTTAAAGGTATGTGCTAAGAATTGAGCCACACCATAACTAGCAATGTGTTTTCAATCTCAGGGTTCACAGTGTGATCCAATATCCTGGTATATATAGAATGTATTAAGCCTATCTCCCCCATACAGAGCTCTCCTATACTCTTGACTTTTCTAACCCCACTCTTGTTTGCCTCCTTTGTTCTGCTCAATGCTTGCAGTTCCCTTCAGCTCGTACTGGTTGTCTCTCCTTTAGTGCCCATTTTGGTTCACATATCCATAGGCCTTTTTAGACTGCTATTAATCCATCCAGCATGTCATACAGACTCACAAGAATAACAATTTCTTAACATACAAATACAAATACCAGCCCCCAACTCAAGGACCACCAACTAAAACAACTATAGAATCAAGGGGGACAGTATTGCCCTTAGTTCCCCCATGATACCCTGATTCAACAGGAAGGAGCCAGAACTGAGGTCAGTGCCATAAATCCCTTTGACCTTACCTTCCACTAGCCATAAAGCTGTTTCTTTTCATGTAAGCAAAAGGGGCTGCAATATCAGATCACCAATACTGCTTCTGTGGAGGGAATTCTCCATCTAGTGTGCAGCTTCTCTCCCATCCCAGGGACAGCAGGCAGGCTCTCAGCTACTATCAGAAAAGTTAAAACACAGGGAACGTGCAGCCATGGCTCCAGCTTCTCGCTGCCCCAATCCAAAGCAACCTCTTTCATCTTATATCCTATCTAATACCTTTTCTTAGCGACCAGAACATAGCGGCTTTGAGACACATTATTCACCCTGTAATAAGGCCTTAGCTCTAGTCAAAGATTCTCTTCCCTTTACAAGTATATGAAAGTAAGAAATGTCTTCTGTTCTGCTGGGTTGTTAGATTGCCTGTCCCAGCTGTGGATGGCCAGTGTTACTAAAAGATGTTTAACCTGAAATATAGCTCAGTGTTCACCTGTCAAACCTGAAAAGAATCATTCTTTATTATGTAAAACAGACTTTTTACTTCCTTAGTGAGGTTTGTGCCAAGATATTTGTTTTAAGCTCTTGTGAATAAGATTGTTTCCTTGATTTCTTTCTCAGAATGTTGGTCCTTGGTGTATATGAAGGCTACTGATTTTGTATGTTAATTCTGTAACCTGCCACTTTGCTGAAAGTATTTAACCCAATGATTCTCAACCTTCATAATGCTGCAGCCCTTTAATGCAGTTCCTCATGTGTGGTGACCCTCCCAACCATAAAATTATTTTCTTCTTTATGTAGTTGCTGTTTCATGACTGTAATTTTGCTCA
Source organism: Tokudaia tokunoshimensis (assembly GCA_036184795.1). Taxonomy (NCBI): domain Eukaryota; kingdom Metazoa; phylum Chordata; class Mammalia; order Rodentia; family Muridae; genus Tokudaia; species Tokudaia tokunoshimensis. Next base: position 26,921,173 of record BTHU01000003.1, read on the forward strand.
GTTGAATGGCAATATAAATATCTATGCTTCCAATGATTTTAGATGACCCCTGTGAAAGGATTGTTGGGTTCCCCAAAGGGATCGAGACCTAGAGGTTGAGAATACTGGTTTAACCGTTCTTGGAGTTTCCCAATGGAATCTTTAGGGGTTCTTTTTTTTTTTTTTAATTTACATTCCAAATCACTTCCCCTTTCCCGTTTCCTCCCTCCCCGAAAGTCCCATAAGCCCCCTTCCCTCCCTCTTTTCTCCATTCAACCCCCTCTCGTTACTCTGTCCTGGCTTTCCCCTACATCCAGTCTTTCCAGGACCAGGGGTCTCTCCTACCTATAGAAGCTTATCATCTACAAATAAGAATACTGTGGGCCACCACCGAGAGAGCGCAGAGTGCACTCTGCCATCTTTGCTCCAGCATCGTGGCAGTTGGGACCGCCAGGCTCTGAGACAGACAGGCATAATATCGCGTGGGACTCAGGCAGCTTGTGTGTACCCTGCTCCCAAGAGCTGGGCAGCTCTGCAGTAACCAGCGCGCCAGTTCTGCTGTGGGACTTCTGCCTGGCAGAGGGACCACCCCACCCCCACCCCGCACTGGGTGGGAGCCTACTAGCTTCCCTTTGGAGACCTCTGTTCCTGAATCCACTGCACTGAGGAGACAGGTATCCAGGTTCCCCCCAACAAAACATGGCTTGGGACACGGCCTGTTGGGGCTTCCATCTGCACCCAAGAACAGGACAGCGCTCAGGTGCTCTGGGCGACAACTCTGTTGTGGGCCATCTCCCCTGCAGAGTGACCTGCTCTGCTGCCGAGAGAGTGCAGAGTGGACTCCGCCATCTTTGCTCCAGCATCTTGGCAGTTGGGACCGCCAGGCTCAGAGATAGACAGGCATAATATCACTTGGGCCTCAGGCAGCTTGTGTGTACCCTGCTTCCAAGAGCTGGGCAGGTCTGCAGTAACCAGCACGCCAGCTCTGCTGTGGGACTTCTGATCTGCAGAGGGACTCCCCCTCCTCCCCTTCTGGGAGAGATCACACACCCCTGCACAGGGCAGGAGCCTACCAGCCTCCCTTTGGTGACCTCTGCACTGGGAGCCTTTGGATGTGCAAGGACTCCCCAAAATAACATCACTTGGGGCAAGGCACATCAGGGCTCCAAAGTCACTCAGGAGCAGGGCAGGCCCCAGAAATCGGTGCCAGGAGAATCCCGGTAATCGAGGGAGGCCAGAAATAGCTTTGCAGGCTCACAGGAAGTCCAACCAACAGCCAGTGACAGGACCAACTAACACCAGAGGTAACCAGCTGGCAAAAGGCAAACGTAGGAATGTTACTAACAGAAATCAAAGTAATATGGCACCATCCGAACCCAACTCTCCAACAGCAGCAAGTCTTGGATACCCCAACACACCCGAAAGACAAGATCTGGATTTAAAATCACTTCTCATGATGCTATTAGAGGATCACAAGAAGGACACAAATAAATCTAATAAAGAATTACAGGAGACCATGAATCAACGGTTGGAAGCCCTTACAAAGGAAACACAAAAATCGCTTAGAGAAATGCAGGAGAACATGGATCAGCAGATGGAGGGCCACAAGGAGACAACACAAAAATCGCTTAAAGACATGAATCAATGGGTAGATGCACTTTCAAAGGAATCACAAAAATTGCATAAAGAAAAACAGAAGAATATGGGTCAACAGACAGATGCCCATAGGGAGGCAACACAAGAATTGCTTAAAGAAATGAATCAACAGATAGATGCCCTTACAAAAGAAACACGAGAATTGCTTAAAGAAATGGAGGAGAAGATGGATCAACAGATGGAAGCCCATGAGGAGGAAACACAAAAATCGCTTAGAGAAATACAGGAGAACTTGGGTCAAAAGGCAGAAATCCTGAAAGAGGAAACGCAAAAATACCTTAAAGAAATACAGGAAAATACAAACAAACTAGTGAAGGATCTCAGCAAATCCATCCAGGAACTAAAAAAGGAAGTAGAAACAACTAAGAAATCACAAAGGGAGACAACTTTGGAGATAGAAAACCTTGGGAAGAAATCAGGAGTCATAGATGCAAACATCAACAATACAATACAAGAGATGGATGAAAGAATCTCAGATGCTGAAGATACCATAGAAAGCATCGACTCAACAGTCAAAGAAAATGCAAAATGCAAAAAACATGTAACCCAAAACATCCAGGAAATCCAGGACACGATGAGAAGACCAAACCTAAGGATTATAGGTATAGATGAGAGTGAAGATTTGCAACTTAAAGGGCCAGTAAACATCTTCAACAAAATTATGGAGGAAAACTTCCCTAACCTAAAGAGAGAGATACTGATGAACATACAAGAGGCCTACAGAACTCCAAAGAGACTGAACCAGAACAGAAATACCTCCCGTCACATAATAATCAAAACATCAAATGTACTAAACAAAGAAAGAATATTAAAAGCAGTAAGAGAAAGGGGCCAAGTAACATACAAAGGAAGACCTATTCGAATCACATCAGACTTCTCACCAGAGACTATGAAAGCCAGAAGATCCTGGGCAGATCTCATGCAGACACTAAGAGAGCAAAAATGCCTGCCTAGACTACTCTACCCAGCAAAATTCTCAATCACCATAGATGGAGAGACCAAGATATTCCATGATAAAACCAAATTTTCACAATATCTTTCCACAAACCCAGCCCTGCAAAGGATAATAGGTGGAAACCACCAATACAAGGAGAGAAACAACACCCTGGAAAAAATGAGATAGTAACCTTCTTGCTTCAAACCCAAAAGTAGATAACCACTCAAAGATAAAGATAGCATCAAGAATGGCAGGTGGCAATAATCACTATGCCTTAATCTCTCTTAATATCAATGGTCTCAATTCCCCAATAAAAAGACATAGAAAAACAGACTGGATACGTAAACAGGACCCAGCATTTTGCTGCATGCAGGAAACGCACCTCAGTTTCAAAGACAAACACTACCTCAGAGTAAAAAGCTGGAAAACAATTTTACAAGCAAATGGTCCCAGGAAATGAGCTGGAGTAGCCATCCTAATATCAGATAAAATTGACTTTCAACCTAAAGTCATCAAAAAAGACACAGAAGGACACTACATACTGATCAAGGGAAAAATCCACCAAGAAGAACTCTCAATTCTGAATATCTATGCTCCAAATGCAAGGGCACCCTCATTCGTAAAAGAAACTTTACTAAAGCTCAAAGCACACATCGCACCTCACACAATAATAGTGGGTGACTTCAACACCCCGCTCTCTGAAATGGATCGTTCAGGAAAGCAGAAACTAAACAGGGACACAGTGAATCTAATTGAAGCCTTGGACCAAATGGAACTAACAGATATATATAGAACATTTCATCCTAGAGCAAAAGAATACACCTTCTTCTTAGCACCTCATGGTACCTTCTCCAAAATCGACCATATAATTGGTCACAAATCAGACCTCAACAGATATAAGAAGATCAAACTAATCCCATGACTCCTATCAGATCACTATGGAATAAGGGTGGTCTTCAATGGCAACAAAAACAACAGAAAACCCACATATACGTGGAGGCTGAAAAATGCTCTACTCAATGATAATTGGTCAAGGTGGAAATAAAGAAAGAAATCAAAGACTTTTTAAATTTTAATGAAAATGAAGGTACAACATACCCTAATTTATGGGACACAATGAAAGCAGTGCTAAGAGGAAAATTCATAGCCCTGAGTGCAGCCAAAAAGAATTGGAAGACAGCATACAATAGCAGCTTAATGGCACACCTGAAAGCCCTGGAACAAAAAGAAGCAAATACACCCAAGAGGAGTAGAAGGCAGGAAATCATCAAACTCAGGGCTGAAATCAATCAAGTAGAAACAAATAAAACCATACAAAGAATCAACAAAACAAGGAGTTGGTTCTTCAAGAAAATCAACAAGATAGATAAGCCCTTAGCCAGACTAGTCAGAGGGCACAGAGACAGTATCCAAATTAATAAAATCAGAAACGAAAAGGGAGAGATAACAACAGAAACTGAGGAAATTCAAAAAATCATCAGATCCTACTACAAAAGCCTGTATTCAACACAACTAGAAAATCTCGAAGAAATGGACAATTTCCTTGACAGATACCAAATACCAAAATTAAATCAGGATCAAATAGACCATCTAAACCATCCTATAAACCCTGAAGAAATAGAAGTGGTCATTGGAAGTCTTCCAACCAAAAAAAAGCACAGGTCCAGACAGTTTTAGTGCAGAATTTTATCAGACTTTCAAAGAAGACCTAACACCAACACTCTTCAAACTATTCCACAAAAGAAACTGAAGGAACACTACCCAACTCGTTCTATGAAGCTACAATTACACTAATACCAAAAGCACACAAAGATCCGACAAAGAAAGAGAATCAAAGGGCAATCTCTCTTATGAATATCGATGCAAAAATACTCAATAAAATTCTTGCCAACCGAATCCAAGAACACATCAAAAACGATCATTCACTACGATCAAGTAGGCTTCATCCCAGGGATGCAGGGATTGTTCAATATAAGGAAATCTATCAATGTAATCCACTATATAAACAATCTCAAAGAAAAAAACCACATGGTCATCTCATTAGATGCTGAGAAAGCATTTGACAAAATTCAGCATCCTTTCATGCTAAAGGTCTTGGAAAGATCAGGAATTCAAGGCCCATATCTAAACATAGTAAAAGCAATTTACAGCAAACCGGTAGCCAACATCAATCTAAATGGAGAGAAACTTGAAGCAATCCCACTAAAATCAGGGACTAGACAAGGCTGCCCTCTCTCTCCATATCTTTTCAATATAGTACTTGAAGTTCTAGCTAGAGCAATTAGACAACAAAAGGAGGTCAAAGGGATACAAATTGGAAAGGAAGAAGTCAAACTATCACTATTTGCAGACGATATGATAGTATACATAAGCGACCCAAAGAACTCCACCAGAGAACTCCTACAGCTGATAAACTACTTCAGCAAAGTGGCCGGATATAAAATCAACTCAAGCAAGTCAGTAGCCTTCCTATACTCAAAGGATAAGCAGGCTGAGAAAGAAGTAAGAGAAATGATACCCTTCACGATAGCCACAAACCATATAAAGTATCTTGGCATGACTCTAACCAAACAAGTGAAAGATCTGTATGACAAGAACTTCAAGTCTCTGAAGAAAGAAATTGAAGAAGACCTCAGAAGATGGAAAAATCTGCCATGCTCATGGATTGGCAGGATTAATATAGTAAAAATGAGCATCTTACCAAAAGTAATACACAGATTCAATGCAATCCCCATCAAAATCCCAACTCAATTCTTCATAGAGTTAGAAAGAGCAATTCAAAAATTCATCTGGAATAACAGAAAACCCAGAATAGCTAAAACTATTCTCAAGAGTAAAAGAACCTCTGGGGGAATCAGTATCCCGGACCTCAAGCTGTACTACAGAGCAATAGTGTTAAAAACCGCATGGTATTGGTACAGTGACAGGCATGTAGATCAATGGAACAGAATTGAAGACCCAGAAATGAATCCACACTCCTATAGTCACTTGATCTTTGACAAAGGAGCTAAAACCATCCAGTGGAAAAAAGATAGCCTTTTCAACAAATGGTGCTGGCTCAACTGGAGGTCAACATGCAGAAGAATGCAAATTGACCCATTCTTATCTCCTTGCACTAAGCTCAATTCCAAGTGGATCAAGGATCTCCACATAAAACCAGACACACTGAAACCAATAGAAAGGAAACTAGGGAAGAACCTTGAACATATGGGTTTCCTGAATAGAACTCCAATAGCTTATGCTCTAAGATCAAGAATTGACAAACGGGACCTCATTAAATTACAAAGTTTTTGCAAGGCAAAAGACACTGTCAAAAAGACAAAGCGGCAACCAACTAACTGGGAAATGATCTTTACCAACCTTACATCGGGCTAATATCCAATATATACAAAGAACTCAAGAAGTTAAACTCCAGAGAGGCAAGTAACCCTATTAAAAAATGGGGTACAGAGCTAAACAAAGAGTTCTCACCTGAAGAATATCTAATGGCTGAGAAGCACCTAAAGAGATGTTCATCATCCTTAGTCATTAGGGAAATGCAAATCAAAACAACCCTGAGATTCCATCTCACACCAGTCAGAATGGCTAAGATCAAAAACACAGGAGACAGCAGTTGTTGGCGAGGATGTGGAGAAAGAGGAACACTCCTCCACTGCTGGTGGGATTGCAAGCTGGTAAAACCACTGTGGAAAGCAGTCTGGTGGTTCCTCAGAAAACTGGGCATGACACTCCCGGAGGATCCGGCTATACCACTCCTGGGCATATACCCAGAGGCTTTACCTGCATGCAATAAGGACACATGCTCCACTGTGTTCATAGAAGCCTTATTTATAATAGCCAGAAGCTGGAAAGAACCCAGATGTCCCTCAATGGAGGAATGGATTCAGAAGATGTGGCATATTTACACAATGGAATACTACTCTGCAATTAAATACAATGAATTCACGAAATTCCTAGGCAAATGGTCAGAACTTGAAAATATCATCCTTAGTGAGGTAACCCAATCACAAAAGAACACACATGGTATGCAGTCACTGATAAGGGGATATTAACCCAGAATCTCGGAATACCCTAGACACAATTCGCATATCAATAGATTTCTAAGAAGATAGAAGGAGAGACCCCTGGTCCTGGAAAGACTGGATGTAGGGGAATGCCGAGACAGAGAAGCGAAAGGGGGTTGAATGGGGAAAAGAAGGAGGGAAGGGGGCTTTTGGGACTTTCGGAGAGGGAGGAAACGGGAAAGGGGAAATGATTTTGAATGTAAATAAAAATATATATATATAAAAAAGAATACTCTGGTGTCTTCCTTTTATATTCCTTATAGATATATTCCTTCCTTCTAGTTATATTCCTTATATTTGCTTTCATAACCATGTTGTTCTAGTTGAGATATTAGCATTATATTGAATAAGAGTGGAGAAAGTGGGCACCACTGTCCTATATTGGTTTTCATGGAAAAGGTTTCATTTTTAAAAACAAAAGGTATTTGAACTAAGCCAAGCTAGTTATTCTGAAGCAATATCACACTCTTACCACAAAGAAGAGGCAGGTGCTGTGGCCCTCATCATATAGCTAAAGTCATATAGTGGTTGGTTTCCATAAAGTTACCAAGTGCAAGACTTAATTGTATGTCTTCATCAGGTAAATATGTTTATAGAGCCAGTTACATCCCTTGATAAAGTAGCACATATTAGAGCTGTAAATGTGCTGAGAACTTCCCTCTAGAATTTTTTCAAATGACATTCAAATGTTGGACATAGAGGCACAAGCCTTAAATCCCAGCACTCAAGAGGGGTCGATGGGTTTCTATGAGTCTGAGGTCAGCCTGATCTACATCCTGAGCTTCAGACTGCCAAAACTATATAGTGAAACCTTTCCTCAATAGTAATAACAACACAACAACAACAACAATAACAATAAACATTCAGAGCAATTCAAATTTGCATGGAAAGAATAGCAGTATACACTCCCTGCCTTGACCCAGAGCTATGCTATCTCTCCTGTTCTCTATCAGCATTCTGCTAGTCTTCTATGTTGAAGTCCTTGGAGTGAACCAGGAGTGGTGAGTAGTTATATTGGCATAATAAGACCACCTGTTCAGTAATTCAGACATTAAAGAGACACACAAAGGCTTGGGGCTTGCTGCATAAAGACATGATGGTTTGGGTTGGTTTGCTTGAGACATGCTCAACTCACTGTGTAGTGGAGAACAGTCTTGAGCTTCTTATTCTCTGTCTCCAGTCTTTCTCACTTATAACATACTGGAAATCAAACCCAGGATGCTGTACTTGCTAGACAAGCACTCTGCCAACAGGGCAACATTCACAGTCGTGTGTGTGTGTGTGTGTGTGTGTGTGTGTGTGTGTGTGTGTGTAGATACTCAGCTGTGCACCTGTGTGTGGAGGCCTTAGCGTAAATTGAGATATCTCCCTCTAGTACTCTCTACCTATCTTTTTTTTTTTAAGATGTGAGTACACTGTAGCTGTCTTCAGACAATCCAGAAGAGGGAGTCAGATCTCCTTATGGATGGTTGTGAGCCACCATGTGGTTGCTGGGAATTGAACTCAGGACCTCTGGAAGAGTAGTCGTTGGCACTCTTAACTGCTGAGCCATCTCCTCAGCCCCTATCTATCTTTTTTTAAACAGGTTTTCCTCACTGAGCCTCAAGCTAGACTAGCTGGCCAGTGAGTTCCCAGAATCCTACTGTCTCTACCTCCCCACATAGCCATTCAGCGCTAGAGTCACAGGCTTATGTCTCTCAACACTCAATCTGTTTGGGAATCCAAACCCTGGTCCTCACACTTACGTGACAGTGACAGTACTTCCCTCACTGAACCAGCTCCCCGGCTTCTCTTTTAGGGGTGATTAAGGAAGCAATGATCTGACACATTGTGGCACACCCTCATACCTTGCATAATGGGGAATTAACCACTGTGACTGGTCCACCTGCCACTGAGAGCGCATGACACTTGGTTGCTGGAGCAGTCACCCTCAGTTCATGCACTACACACCTTGATCCTTTCCATTTCGGTGAGCAGAGTCCTGGATTCCTATGTTTGTTTTCTTAAGATTTTATGTATTTTTACTGTATGTGCATGGGTGTTTTGGCAGCCTGTGTGAATGTGTACCACATGCATGAATGGTGCCCACCAAGGTAAAAAGAGGGCATTGGGTGCCCTGGAACTTGAGTTTCAGACTATTGTGAGCCACCAGGTGGGTGCTTGGACTAGAACCCAGTCTTTTCATAGAGCAGCCACTAATCTTAACCTCTAAACCAATTCTTCAGGTCCTAGAGTTCTGAATTCTATTCTTTCTGGCCCCTGGAATACAGAGAAAGCCAAAATTACCAGGTAGGTAACACCTCGCAAGAATTGTCTTCAAACTAGTAGCTAAAAATAATTGTTAACAATTGTTAACAGTCCCTTAACCCAACACTAGGGTAAATTCTAAGAGCTATGGTTCACAAACTTCATAAGACTTCTCCAATGAAACTGTGTTTAAGTTACTTACCCTGATTATTTGCTCGACAGTATTACAACTAAGATATCATACAGTAACTCTGAGATACAGCTCAGAGTTTTCAGAAATGCACAGGTGTGAACATCTGCATTTGAAGAGGGAAAGAAATCTCAAATATCAATTCAATGAACTAAACTTCTTCCTGAAGTTAGCAAAGGGGGCCAGAGAAATACTTAGTGGTTAAGAGCACCAACAGGACCCGAGTTTGGTTCTCAGTACCCACATCAAGTGGCAGCCAATTGCCTGTAACTCCAATTCCAGGGCATATAATGCCCTTGTCAGCCTCATTAGACAATAAAATCTCATTCAGAAACCCATATGCAGAAAGAGACACACACATTTTTTTTTGTAATTATAAAATAAAACCCAGTGTAGTGTCACATGTGTTTGGAAAGCAGAGGCTTGTTAATCTCTGTGAGTTTGAGGCCGGCCAGGTCTGCATTGTTAGTACTAGCTATCAAATGCACTATGTCTCAAAAAATTATAAAATAGACTTCTTAATGATTTTATTTTGTAACTAAAATATCATTATATCATCCCCCCTTCTTTTTACCCTTTCCATAAATCCCCTCTTTGCTCCCTCTCAAATTCATGGATTCTTTCTTGCTATTATTATATGTGTATAAATGTATAGATGTATAAATATAACCTTGGGAATCCATTTGGTGTTGCTTGTATGTATATGAATGATTTGGGGGATGACCACTAAGAATTGGCTAACAAATTAGGGGTTCATCCATGAGGAAGACCAAGTCCTCCACCCTCAGCAGTCTCAAGTCGCATGTAGTCTTTGTCTAGGGTGGGAACACATGAAATTTTCCCCCTTGTACAATACCTCATTCATTGTATTGTTAGTGTCCAGGTCCTGTTTAGACAGTCATGATGTTGCGGTATAGCAGTGGAGCTTCTCTGTCATTTCCAGAAGACTTGATTTCAAGCAGTCTTCCTGTTCCTCTGGCTCTTATTATTTTTTTTGCCCTCTCTTCCGGTGTGTTCCCTAAGCCTTTTTTTTTTTAATGAAAGAAACTAGTAGTAGTAGTAGTAGTAATAATAATAATAATAATAATAATAACCATGACTGGTTTGGTAGTGCACAGCTGTAATCCCACCACGTGATGGGGGAAGGTAGAAGAATCAGGCATCCTCACACTGAGTTTGAGGCCTCCCTGGGCTACAGGAGATCTAAAAGACACAGAGAGGGTCAAGAGGAGGAAACAGTAAGAGGAAACTAGAAAATAAAACAGCAAACTGAATCCAAAACTAAATAGAAACAAATATATCTTAGACTAGGAAAACAGTTTTTAGACATCATCAGTAAAACTAGAAAAACTTTTACGTTAAAGAAAAAGAAATTACTAGACTGAGGAATGCAAGAGAAATCATAACTACCACTCTCTAAGGAACAAAAGGCAGTTGAAGGGGCTACCGTGAACAAATGTGTAACAACCAGGCAGACAGCTTTCATGACTTCTCTCGCTTTTGAAAACCATAAGGTAATTTGCCAATTGTTGAGTGCAAACGTGGAGTTACTCTATGACTGAGCAACTCCTATATATTTATAAAGACTGAGCTGTACACAGACAAAAAATGTGCACACCTGTGTTCACAGTAGCTTCATTTATACTGGAGTGGAAACAAGTCTGATGCCTACCGATTAGTGATATAAAACATAGTAAAAGAAACTTGCCAGTAAAAAGGAATGGGATGGGCATGCTGTTGGATGTCTGTAATGAAGGTGAGTAGGTCAAGGTCATGCTGGGCTACCTGAGATCCTGTCTAAAGCAAGACAAACAAAAAAAGAAAAGCATGGAACGAAATTATAATATATATCACAAACTGCAGAGCCTGGAAAACACTACCCTGGGTACAAGTAGCACATTAGAAAAAAGGAAATGGTACATTATTGTAATTATACATTGTTACAATGTGCTGGTGTGGTCATCCTAGTCTTATGCACAGAGAAGGAGCCGGTCTGGGCAGTTGAGGGAGCAGTGCTGGATGCCAAGAGGCATCGAGTTTCTTTTGGGTACTGAAAACATTCTAAAGTTAGAGTACAGTGACCTCATGCCGTGTCGCTTACCAGATAGCTTCACAAATAGCCCTGCTGTGTCTTTGCCATCTTCTCGCCCCAATTCTTCTGCTTTGATCATCCCATGGCTTTTGCTTTCTGCCATTCTGCTTTACAAACTCAGCGTCAAGTACAGAAAACCCCAATCTGTCCCCTGTGCTCTCATCAGAAGCATCCAGAGCAACATGAGCTGGGCCCACCATACCAGTCCAAATTACTCCCGCAGTCATGCCAGTAAATATAGCTAGCCCTCTGGAGCATGGAACATACATCTTCACTAGGTGGATGGGGAGATATTTAGGTGGTAAAAAAAATTCTAATCAACTTGTGTTGTGGAAAAATCTAAGAACAAACAGAATTGTCCGAGATATTGTAGACTTTGAACATCAACTAAATTTAATCCCATTGTCAGGCCAGGCCTGACTGATAACTTAGTTCATATTCTTGGCCAAAAAGTCAATTTTCTATTATTTAGTTGGTTATGGACTATACTTGTATCTATTCTAATGACCTTTTAAATTACTTTATAGCAATAGCTACATAGACATTGTTTTACTTTAAGGAAAACCAGACTAAATTTGTCATAGATAAGGTATATAGGGTTTAACTTAATGTTGTTTTCTTTTGGTAAAGAAGATTATTGGCTATAAATATCTGGTTTCTCACATACTTGTATGGCTTCTCCTACATACAGAAATAATCCTTTACTGTGGATGACATAACCTACAGAAAGCCATCTTGAGAGTTCACATTGGCAGGAAAAAGCAATATGGACCTACTGATGGCACCGTAAGGGAACTCTCAGGAGGCCATCTCACCAGAATTGTCATCCTCCTAGAATGCAGCACCTGTGTGACACTGGGAAATTTCCAGTTTGAGGCACAGTTCAGTTTGGGTGGCTGGTGTATTCACTAACTGGATAAAGAAATCATTGAAACCTGTCTCTCAAATTTCCTATCTTCCCAAACGACTGACATTTGTGTTTGATAGTCTTAAGAACGAGTAAAGGCTGCAAAGATGGCTCAGATGTTGAGAACACTGACTGTTCTTCCTGGGGACCCGGGTTGAATCCCCAGCACCCACCCACAGGGTAACTCTCAACTCTCTGTAAATCCAGGTCTAAGGATCTGGTAACCTCTTTAGACATCTGTGGGCCCAAGGCATGTATATGGTATGTATACACACATGCAGGTAAAACACTCATATAGATTAATACAACAATAAGAGAGTCTTCCACAACCCTCGAGACATATCCCTTAAAGTTTTCATCCCACTCTGACACTTTCGATAAATTTAGAGGGTGTGGCTGGGGTGTGACTCACTGTAGTTGTAAGGACTTGAGTCTGAACATTAGCACCACAAAAATAACTAATCAATTGAACAAACAGAAAATGTACTATCATTCCATTCTTCCTTGTTTTCATTTGTAATGTTCTATCACATTTAGTGGTGCTGAGAAGAGTAATTGGTATATTACTCATAACTAGAACCAGACACTGCACTCCGGCCTTGAATAGAGCAATTCTGCCTCAGCATCCTCAACACAGGAAGTACACATGTGTGCCGTGTGCCTACCTATGACTGTCCCTTTAAATCAACCAGAGGATGCCACTGTCCCTGAGGCTGTAACTGGCCCTCTTACATCTTGGCTATCACACATTTTGAAGACCTTCACCATGCTGTCTCCTACATGTCTATTTCTTTGAGAAAAAAAATGTTAATTGAAGCTCGAAGTGAGTAAAAGAACAAATCTAGGCTAAGAATTCAGATGTATAATCCCGTAAATTATCTCTGTTGTCAACTAGTTATGACCTTAGGTGATTTATACCCCCAGGTTCTACATATGGAAACAGAGAATAATATCTCTCTCTCTCTCTCTCTCTCTCTCTCTCTCTCTCTCTCTCTCTCTCCCCCCCCCCCCCCCCCCCCACCCGCTCCTAGCTGGCATTACTCTCTACTAAATATGTTCTACTTCCTGCCCCCTAGAGGCCTTGCAGGTGTGGCTGCTGTGTCACATGTGCGGCAGTAGGTGGCAGAGAGGAGAGAGGCTATGTCTACGTTCAGTGTTCCGAATTATCGATAGTAACCTAACATTCCTTGAAAAAAGCGAGCCTAAGACACCTACTAGTCCAGCGCCAGGGGGCCGGGACAGGGAGCTAGCCTGAGACGACCATCAGACCAGCGCCAGGGGCCCGGGACAGGGAGCTAGCCTGAGACGACCATCAGTCAAGCGCCAGGGGGGCCGGGACAGGGAGCTAGCCTGAGACGACCATCAGACCAGCGCCAGGGGCCCGGGACAGGGAGCTAGCCTGAGACGACCATCAGACCAGCGCCAGGGGCCCGGGACAGGGAGCTAGCCTGAGACGACCATCAGTCAAGCGCCAGGGGGCCGGGACAGGGAGCTAGCCTGAGACGACCATTAGTCCAGCGCCAGGGGGCCGGGACAGGGAGCTAGCCTGAGACGACCATCAGTCCAGCGCCAGGGGGCCGGGACAGGGAGCTAGCCTGAGACAACCATCAGTCCAGCGCCAGGGGGCCGGGACAGGGAGCTAGCCTGAGACGACCATCAGACCAGCGCCAGGGGCCCGGGACAGGGAGCTAGCCTGAGACGACCATCAGTCAAGCGCCAGGGGGCCGGGACAGGGAGCTAGCCTGAGACGACCATTAGTCCAGCGCCAGGGGGCCGGGACAGGGAGCTAGCCTGAGACGACCATCAGTCCAGCGCCAGGGGGCCGGGACAGGGAGCTAGCCTGAGACAACCATCAGTCCAGCGCCAGGGGGCCGGGACAGGGAGCTAGCCTGAGACGACCATCAGTCAAGCGCCAGGGGGCCAGGACAGGGAGCTAGCCTGAGACGACCATCAGACCAGCGCCAGGGGCCCAGGACAGGGAGCTAGCCTGAGACGACCATCAGACCAGCGCCAGGGGCCCGGGACAGGGAGCTAGCCTGAGACGACCATCAGTCAAGCGCCAGGGGGCCGGGAAAGGGAGCTAGCCTGAGACGACCATTAGTCCAGCGCCAGGGGGCCGGGACAGGGAGCTAGCCTGAGACAACCATCAGTCCAGCGCCAGGCAGACCCAGAAGGGCTCCAAGGTCAGGGAGCAAGCTGAAGACCCTGCCTGGAACAGCAGGCCTCAGGTACATAGGCCCCAGGTACGGCCCAAGGGAACCCAAGACAAATGGCCCTTGCAAAGGGTCACTCAGGCAGGCCTGGCAACAAGCAAGCCTAAGACAACCATCCGACTGGCACCATAGGGCTCTGACCAGACAGGCCTAGGTGGGTAGACCATGCCAAGATGACCCCTGCTCGGTGCCACAATGCACCAGTGGGGCACTGTATTTCTGAAACCACTCCTGAGATGACTCCAGACACTCAGAGACTCAGGGGCACCAGGAAGAGGAACAAGTAAGTGGTGGAGAAATGGACGAGAACAAGAATCAGAAGAATGAGCTGGGCAATGGTGGTGCATGTCTTTAATCCTAGCACGGTAGCGCTGATCCCAGTGATGGGGGCACGATGGTGCCGAGGGTGTGAACCTGGGATGGCTGGCCCCACCACTTGTCAGCTGTGCAGTGACATAGTTGAGGGAGAGATGCTTCGCCTCACCCCATGTCACCTACGGCAGGCAGAAGAGCCGGCCCTGATGTGGGGGTTGCAGGTGAGCCAGCCTGAGGATGTGAATGAAGAAGAGCCCTGCCTCTTTGCTGGGCAATGGTACAGATGAGGGAGAGATACCCTCCTCCCCTCCTCATTTCTCACCATCTATAGCAGGCAGGAAAGCTGGCTCTGGAGTCACGAGAGTAGGAGAACTGGCCCCTCATCAGCTGCAACACTGGAAAGAGAGGGCCCTTCACCTTGTCCGGGCAGCAGGGTAGAGCTGGCCCTGGTTTCAGGGGTTGCTGGCGAGTTAGCCCTGTGAGTAAGAGTGGGAAAGCCACTGGACTGACGGCATCCAGGTATTTGAGTTGGCACACCCCATCATCTACTCCATTGATGAACTGTTGGAGTTCATGAAGAGGCCAGTACTACAGATCCAAAGCTCAGGATCTCCATGACCCAGAGCAACAACAGGACAGCTGGAGAGGAGTCCCAGTGAGGATCCAGTATTGATAGAGCAACAGAAGCCGGAGGCCTCATCCCAGACCAATGATTCATGTCAATGAACATCTGCAAGCAAATAAGTGTAGACAAGAGGATACACTATGGGACACACTATGACACACTACAGCTTCAACAATGACGAGAGTTTTTTTTTTCCCATTCTCTTGTGGGGGAGGTTGCAAAGATAGAGGGCAGGTAGAGAGGGAGATGAGTGGGATTGGGGTGCCTGCTGTGAGATTCACAAAGAACCAATAAAAAGTTAAAAAATAGGTCATATTCTTTTTACTTCTTTTTTTTTTTTTGGTTTTTCGAGACAGGGTTTCTCTGTGTAGCCCTGGCTGTCCTGGAACTCACTCTGTAGACCAGGCTGGCCTCGAACTCAGAAATCCACCTGCCTCTGCCTCCCAAGTGCTGGGATTAAAGGCGTGCGCCACCACCGCCCAGCTTTACTTCTTTTTTTAAGGATTTAGTTTTATTTTCATGTTTGTGTGTGTGTGTGTGTGTGTGTGTGTGTGTGTGTGTGTGTGTGTGTGTGTGTGTACAGCTCACATCTTTGGTGCCCACAGAAGCCGGAGGAAGGCATTGATCCCCTGAACCTGGAGTTGCAGATGGTTGTGGGCTGCCATGTGGGTACTGGGAACCAAACCTGAGTCTTCTGCAAGAGCAGCCAGTGCTCTTAACTGAGGAGACACCTCCCTAACCCTATCTTTTTACTTCGTTTAAACCTCAAACTCAAGGTCTGTGTAAAACAAACTAATCAGACCCCATGACTGCTGAGCCAAGACTATGCTAAAATACATTTTCATCACAAATTCAAGGACACATAATTGACCTTCTTTTGAAAATACACTGGTTCTCTGGCTCAGTGGTTAAGAGCACTTGCTGCTCTTGCAGAAGATCCAGGTTCACTTCCCAGCATCCACATGGCAGCTCTCAACCACCTGTAATTCCATTTGCATGGGATCTGGTACTTTCTTCTTGTCTTTACAGACAACAGGTCATACATGCAGGTAAAACACCCATATAGATAAAATATCTTTAAAAATCAATTTTTAAAAATATACCAGTCCTAGTCCAATTCTCATTTTAAAAAAAAATGAGAATTTCAGTTAAAACCTGCCCAAAGCAAAGAAAATCGGAGTGATGAAATGCAAGTCACACCCCTTGAGGGAGACCTGGGGTTTCACCCTGGAACATGCTTGTGAAATCAGAGTTATCACTGAATGAAATTTATCACAGACAAGCAAAGCACTAGACTCAGAAAAGTGACCATGAGCAATAAGCCAATTATAATTTTTAAATACTTTCTCAAAAAGATTGATCTTTATTTGAAATGTATGAGTGTTTCTTATGCATATACATCATGAGGAAAGTGACTGCCGAGGCCAGAAGGGGACACTCATTCTCCTAGGGCTGGTGTCACAGGAGGCTGTGAATGACCCCAAGGGTGTTGAGGCCTGGTCTCTCATCCCCTTCCTTAAGAAGAACAAGGCCTCTTACCTGCTGAGCAATCTCTCCAGCTGCTTTTAAGACAGTTAATTATTTCAAGAAAACAGGCAAAACTGTTGAGTGTGAAAAGAAAGGAAAAATTAAATATAAAATAAAATGTGTCCCAAAGTTTGACCCAAAATAAAAGCTAAAAGAGGCTTTCCAGCCTGACAGTGGTGGAGCACGCCTTTAATCCCAGCACTTGGAAGGCAGAGGCAGGCAGATTTCTGAGTTCGAGGCCAGCCTGGTCTACAGAGTGAGTTCCAGGACAGCCAGGGCTACACAGAGAAACCCTGTCTCCAAAAAAAAATTATCATTAAAAAAAAAAACAGTATTGTAGTTATGCATATTATATCCCTATATTATAGATAATAGGCATTATTGCTTAATGATATATGTAGTGTTTAAGAACCAGTAAATTTCTAGGATGTTTGAGGTTACTGTCAACTAATCAAGACAGAAATCATATTGTAATAAAAGACAAAGCTGGTCAATCTAAGTATTGATAACTGATGGTGTTAGTGATGTAAATTCATAAGCAACATTGTACTAGTCTTGGCATTTAGCTGTAAGTTTGAAGTTTTAAAAGTTTAGGACTGGAGGGATGACCTGGTAGTTAAGAGTGTTTCTGCTCTTCCAGGGGTCAGGAGTTTGGTTCCCAGCACCTATGTCAGGTACTATACACACACACACACACACACACACACACACACACACACACACACACCACATAAAAATACTTTTTAAAAAAAGTTGAATAAACTTTCCCAAAGTGAAACCTCTCACAAGGAATGGCAGCATGAGCCTGAGGTCCCCGCACTCAGAGCAGTGAGGCTGGAGGGCAGTGAGGCCAGAGGGCGGTGAGGTTGGAGGGAGGGCAGTGAGGCTGGAGGGCAGTGAGGCTGGAGGGAGGGCAGTGAGATTGGAGGGCAGTGAGGCTGGAGGGAGGGCAGTGAGGCTGGAGGGAGGGCAGTGAGGCTGGAGGGCAGTGAGGCTGGAGGGCGGTGAGGCTGGAGGGAGGGCAGTGAGGCTGGAGGGAGGGCAGTGAAGCTGGAGGGCAGTGAGGCTGGAGGGAGGGCAGTGAGGCTGGAGGGCAGTGAGGCTGGAGGGCAGTGAGGCTGGAGGGAGGGCAGTGAGGCTGGAGGGCGGTGAGGCTGGAGGGAGGGCGGTGAGGCTGGAGGAAGGGCAGTGAGGTTGGAGGGCAGTGAGGTTGGAGGGCAGTGAGGCTGGAGGGAGAGCAGTGAGGCTGGAGGGGAGGGCAGTGAGGCTGGAGGGCAGTGAGGTTGGAGGGCAGTGAAGCTGGAGGGAGGGCAGTGAGGCTGGAGGGCAGTGAGGCTGGAGGGAGGGCAGTGAGGCTGGAGGGCAGTGAGGCTGGAGGGGAGGGCAGTGAGACTGGAGGGAGGGTAGTGAGGCTGGAGGGCAAGTGAGGCTGGAGGGCAGTGAGGCTGGAAGGAGGGCAGTGAGGCTAGAGGGCAGTGAGGCTGGAGGGCGGTGAAGTTGGAGGGCGGTGAGGCTGGAGGGAGGGCAGTGAGGCTGGAGGGAGGGCAGTGAGGCTGGAGGGAGGGCAGTGAGGCTGGAGGGAGGGCAGTGAGGCTGGAGGGCGGTGAGGCTGGAGGGCAATGAGGCTGGAGGGCAGTGAGGCTGGAGGGAGGGCAGTGAGGCTGGAGGGCGGTGAGGCTGGAGGGAGGGCAGTGAGGCTGGAGGGCAGTGAGGCTGGAGGGAGGGCAGTGAGGCTGGAGGGAGGGCAGTGAGGCTGGAGGGAGGGCAGTGAGGCTGGAGGGAGGGCAGTGAGGCTGGAGGGCGGTGAGTGAACTCCTAGGTAGCTGAGCCCCAAAGTGAAACTATCTCTCAACAAGAAAAAAATATATTCACATAAGTTTTCAATAAGTAAATTATGCTGGGCACGGTGCATATGCCTGTAATTCCAGCACTCAGGAGGTAGAAGCAGGTAGATCTGTTTCAAACAATAAAAAAAGGTGTTTACAGGCAAAAATTTAAAAATCTTCAACTATGGAGCATACTAAGTTTTCAAAAATGCTCAGCATTTGTCCAACCTCCTTCATCAGAGGGAAGAAAGATGCATCTTTTAAAACCCCTATACTAATCATTGATGGACTCTGCAAATAAGAACACGAGATCTTTGGAGGTTAGCGCTATCCATCTAATCAGAACCACAGGGTTCTCTCCTGCGAGCGTGGACAGGAACAGTTACACTGTGGTATCTATTGGGTAACATTGAAAGTTGAAAATAGGAAGCTCTAGATGCAAATTAAGTTTGTGGTTTAAAAAAGAAAAAGTTTAACATTTTTTTAAAGTAAACTAGCCCAGGGGGATTTCTTTCCTCAACTGAGGCAGCTGTGTGATTTCTTGAGGGGAAAAGCAAAGAGGAGACAATATGACAGATACAGCCATTTGTACCATGTATCTATCTGAGGCAGACATGGTGGAGAATCGCCTGGTGGGTAGTCTATCCCTAAAATGAGAAGAAAGATGAGTGTGTGTGCTTCTCACATAGTCTAAGAGGTGTAAAGCCATTTTGTATTACGACGTTAGCACACGGGGTAATGGGCTTCGCTGTGACATGTTCACATGTGGGTAGTGCAGTGTGTTGGCTCACCCCTTACCTCCTTCTGCTCTGTCCTCCCCGCTCCACTGTCCTCTGGCTCCTACATGGTCCCCTTCACCCTAAATCGTCCTCTTTCTGTCTTCATGCCTTTTATATGTGTGTGTATATTTTGTGAAAGGTCTTTGCCATGGGGGAGTGTGTCTGTTTCTCACCCCTCCCCCATAACCTCTTCTTCTCACCTCCCTCTCCCTAAGTCATCCTCCACCCACACAGCCTCCCCCCCTCAGCTTTAATATCACATATATTTGGTGGGCTGGAAAACTTCAAAAGGAGCCTTCCCTTAAAGGAAAGCTCATTTCTGCTCATGAGAAATCATTTACTATTACATCAAGTTTAAAATGACAGTGAATTCGGGCTAACAATGATAAAAAGAAATAATAAGGCTAGGGGCTAACATTTACACTCAGAACGTGATGGGGACAGCAAGTTACACAGGGCAGAAGCCAGAGGAAAGGAAGAAAGAAGAAAGGGAGGAGAGGACGAGCTCTATACAACGAGACAGTCATTCCAGGCCACTTACTGCGACAGAAAGAAACTGCTCAGTAATAAGGAAATGCTTGTTACAATTGCTGTCTGCAACCAGTACTAAACACATGCAGTCCTTTTCAAACTCCCACACGGTGTAGAAAGAGAAGATGCCCTGTGAGCCACAGCTGTACTCTGACTCTACCTTAGGAAGGTTAAGTACAGGAGAAGGCAAACTCCTGGCCTGTGGCCCACTTACCATTACAGCCAAAAAGAGTTGTTGGTAAACAGTTGGACACTGTGCAGCAAAATTTACCAAACCAAATATAACTCTTGAAGTGTCAAACACAAGTTCTCTCTTCACCTCTCTTTCGTATTAACTGCATCAAATCACATTAAAACTGTATTAGCTCTCAGTTTCATCTGGTTGGTACGGAAACAACTTTTTGAGGAATGACAAGAGGCTTTGAGATAAGAAAAACTGCTTATGATGATTTGATGTGAGCAGTTATTTTTGGTCTGTGTCTTTATAATGCTTCCATTTATAGTTGTCCTTTAAAAAAATTAGTTTTAGAAGGGCCATATTTTACAGTGGGGCCTAGAAGGAGGGCTAGAGCATTATGTAAATTTGGGGGAGAATCTCTTGCATCTTCAAGTTGTGGGATCCTGTGTTGAATTTCTTAGTAACTCTCTGTACCTCTGACTCCCCATATGCAAACGAATACAAGAAGCATGACTACTCTCTGAAGCATGCCTCATCTTCGGATTAGCATGAAGATTAGATGAATAAGTGTGGGTGACGTGCAGGCAGTCACATAGGTGACCATCGGGGACCATTGATGGCTCTCTTCACTAGTCTTGATTTCTCAGTACTAAAGGATGGTGCTTAGGGGCTTCACATATGCAGGCATGCTCTATAGACACTTTGCATAATGTCAACAGACACTGAACTACATCCATATCCCGGTTCTCTTTAATCTGCCACTTTATACAACAAGGGGTTGGCTGTATAATTTGTGGCCAAATTAAGACATCGTTTTATAGTGTAGAACCTGGTTTTCAATTTAGACTTATTTCTATAGAACCAGAGAATTCAGTGGGTAACATTCCTTGAAAATACCTTCAATGTTTGGTTAGAGTCACGCCAAGATACTTTATATGGTTTGTGGCTATCGTGAAGGGTATCATTTCTCTTACTTCTTTCTCAGCCTGCTTATCCTTTGAGTATAGGAAGGCTACTGACTTGCTTGAGTTGATTTTATATCCGGCCACTTTGCTGAAGTCGTTTATCAGCTGTAGGAGTTCTCTGGTGGAGTTCTTTGGGTCGCTTAAGTATACTATCATATCGTCTGCAAATAGTGATAGTTTGACTTCTTCCTTTCCAATTTGTATCCCTTTGACCTCTTTTTGTTGTCTAATTGCTCTAGCTAGAACTTCAAGTACTATCAATGTCTGGTTTGATTGATATATAATATAGTATGTTAAACAACATTAAATAATAGGGTTGTGGGAATTTTTCCAGAAAAAAAAGACATGCAAACTTATAACCAGATATGTCCCATTATGAGTCCCATAGACCACATAGGATTAAAGCAAGGTTGAAGTGCATTTGGAGCCTTTTTGAGATGTCTCAGCAGTTAAAAACTTGGCTGCTCTTGCAGAGGACCAGGGTTCTGCTCGCAGCACCTCCGTGGCAGATCCCAATCTGTAACTCTACTTTCCAGGGAACCTGAGGCCCTCTTCTGGCCAGGCATGAGTGTGGTACATACACACCTTCAGGCAAGCACTTCTACAAATAAAAATAAGATAAAATTTAAAAAAACTAAAAAGATATCACTTCCTCAACATCTCTTACCCAACTCTCCTAAAATTCAAATTTGGGAGTTAGATAGCT
Source organism: Tokudaia tokunoshimensis (assembly GCA_036184795.1). Lineage (NCBI taxonomy): Eukaryota > Metazoa > Chordata > Mammalia > Rodentia > Muridae > Tokudaia > Tokudaia tokunoshimensis. The sequence continues at coordinate 26,942,910 of BTHU01000003.1, forward strand.
CAGTAGCTCAGTGGTGAAGAACAGTGGCTCTTCTCTCTTCCAGAGAACCCAGATTCAATTCCCAGCATCCACATGGTAATTTACAACCATCTCTAACCCAGGTTCCAAAATTCAAATTTGGGCTGTCCCAAGGGACTTTTCAGACATCCCAAGTAATTATTTTTCTTTGCTTTTATATGGAAGCTAATTGCATTAATCATTATTAATAATCCAGAAATTTCAGAGGCATTGGTTTAACTTTCTAATGTAGACACGATCAGAAGAGGAAGTGGAGTTGAACAATGTCAGGAAGTGGGAGGTAAGAAAATCTCTTTAGAATAAGCAGAAAAAATTCAGAAAGGAAGACCAATATAAAGATGGCAGTCCAGTTTTACTGCCCAAGCAACCAAAGGCATTTGTGATAAAGAGGTCTCTACAGTCAGACCCAGTGTGGTTCCAGGAGGCCCCATTTGTCTTCAAGTAGCTTACACATCATGTCATTTAGGAAAAGCTATTCAGGGCTGGAGAGAAAGCTCAGCAGTTAAAAACACTTGCTGCCCTTGTACCTGGGCTCAGCACTGATCACAACTATCGATAACTCCAGGTACATAGTAATCTGATACCTTTCTCTGCCATCTGCAAGCACCGGGCACACACACATGATGCATAGACATACATGTAGGCAATACTCATACACCTAAAATAAAATAACTCTAAAAAGGTGCTTTAAAAAGAAATGAACAAATAAATCTAGTTGCCTAATTAAACTAATAAATGGTAAGAAATAGGGTCATGTCAAAGCACCATTCTTTTCTTTCCTGTTTGTTGTTGCTGCTGCTGTTCTTGTTTTGGTTTTGGTTTGTTTGTTTTGTTTTTCAAGACAGGGTTTCTCTGTGGAGCCCTGCCTGTCCTGGAACTCACTGTGTAGATCAGGCTAGCCTTGAACTCATTGGAGATTTGCCTGTATCTTCCTCCCAGGCAAAGCACAGTTATTAATGAGCTCCCAAGTCTTTAGAAAGTTCATTCTGGCAAGTATTATTTTGGATCTCATTTGCTCTACCAATAATAGTAAAGGTCTTGAACTTTCAATGCTTAACTGAAAGAAGAGACTGACAATCACCTTTGAAACACATGATAGCCCCCCTCTCCCTCCCTCTCTCTTTCTCTCTCTCCCCTCCCACCCTCCCTCCCACCCTCCCTCTCATATGCTGAGGTTGAAACTCATTCTGTCTGCATACTTGGCAAGTCTCTACAACTAGCTAAATCCCAGAATGCCTTGGGTCTTATTTCTCACCATTTACCAGGGTCACCTTTTCTTACCTAGGTCACTTCTCTCTAGTACTTACATGAGTCTCTTTTTTTTTCCTGACCTCTCCCAACCTCATTCCTCTCTATCAAGCACCTGGGACTTTTGTTGTGAGCATTCTGTGTTGAGTTCTAGCTTTTGAAATGTAAAAACAGTCCCTTTTCTAGAAAAATGTTTTCATTCCTGAAAGATCTGACTCTATTAATTGGACTCAGGAAAGTGTCATCTGGAACACACAGTCTTGAACACATATCCCTTCTATTTTACTTAGCACCATTGATGGAGGAACAGACCCAAATGACTTTTACTTGTTTTCATGAATTGCTATATTAAAATGTTATGTTATTATTTACTTATTTACTTGTTGTACAGTGAATAGAACTTGGTCCTGATGTGCATTTAGAAAACTCTTCACATGAACCATATCCCCAGCTCAGGAGCAACTTCACAAGAACTGGAGAGATGGTTCAGACAGTAAGAGCACTAGATGCTCCTCCAGAGAATTCAGCTTCAATTCTCAGCAACCACGTTTGTTGTGGATGGGCCTGGTGCTGTTCTTGTGAACCAGTCCTCTAATGAATAAAGGAGCCAATCACTGGGTAAGTAGGCGGGACTTCCAGGTTGTACAGAAAAAGAGAGGAAGTAGGAGAGAGTTAGGACTCTTTTGGAATGGAGACAGCAGAAGGGTAATATGTAGCTGCTAGAGTGTCCCGGTATCATGGCAGATCCACAAGGATTCACCACCAGAGGATTTAGATTTAATAAGGCTTACAAAATTAGTTTTTAATTGTTGCACCCAGATATTGAGTTACCATTGTTTCTAAAATAAGGTTGTGTTGCATATCCTTCACGCGGTGGCTCGTCTAGGTTCAAGAGAGAAAGTTAAGGTGGCCAAGCGTGGGTTTGCCTGAGACGCTCCACAAAGGTCATGGGGGATTTGAAGCACAGGGGTTGGCATGGTATCGACTCACCAGTGGGAACCCAGTGAGCTGGGTGGAGAGATTGTGGAGTTCAGAGTCAGAGTCTCCACGAGATAAAAACAGGTCAGCCATTGCTTGCCAGTGCTCGGCAGGTCAAGTTGTAGGGGCAGAGGCACAAGCACAGGAATGTGCTTGTTTCATTTTTTAATATTTCCTGCAACACATGTTGGTTCATAACCATCTGCAACTCTAATCCTCAAGGATTTAACACCATTTTCTGGCATCTGCAAGTACCAGGAATTCATGTGGTGCACAAACATACATGCAAGCAAAGCATCCATACATGTAAAATTAATTACATTAATCAATTAAAATTTTAAAATCTTTCCCAATTAACTCCTCTGTATTCTATATGTTTGTGGAGGGCAGAGTGTCATGTGTACATGATGTATGTGCACATATGTGTATACATTCATGTATGTGGGTGCAAGGCACATGCATGCCACAGCGTTTATGATGAAGCCATAGGACAACTTTCTTAAATCAGTTCTCTCCTTCCACCAAAGTTCCAGAATTGAACTGGGGTACTCAGGCTTGCACATCAAGCTGAGCCATCTCACTAGCAAAATGTTAAAGAAAGTTAAAGTTATATTTATCTCTGCCAAACAATTGAATCATGATTTAATTTATTTGTAATTCTCTAATCACTTTTTCAGAAAATAGAAATGAATGTTCTAGTGGACTACGTAAGGAAACTGGTTACAATGGACACAAATGGCTGAAGAAGCAGAGACAAATGAACCAAAAGTAGGTTGGCAAGATGGCTCAGTAGGCCAGGGTGCTTGCTGCCAACCCTGACAACCTAAGGGCAAGCCCAGAATCCAAATGGTGGGAGGAGATATCCTGCTGCTGCTAGGTGTTCTGTGACTTCTGTAGGTGAAAGCCATTATGTGCACACATGCACAAATACACATAAATGCCAAGTAGATAGATGATAGATTGATACATAGATAGATAACAGATGCATACATAAATACATACACAGATACATACATACATACATACATACATAATGAGATAAAGAGATAGATGCATACATACATAGATGAATGCATACATACACAGATTGATAGATACTTAGATAGATACACAGATACATAGATGATGATGATGATGATAGATAGATAGATAGATAGATAGATAGAGATACATATATACATACATACACTGATAGACACATAGATACATAGATGATAGGAAGATTGATGCAGAGATACAGAAATAGATACATAAATGACAGATAATATAAAAAAATTTAAGTTGACTTTTCATTTCAAAGTTACCTTCCTTGTTTTTTTATTGTTTCTTAGATATATTCTTTATTTACATTCCAAATGATTTCCCCTTTCCTGATTCCCCCTCCCTGAAAGTCCCATAAGCCCTCTCCCCTCCCCCTGTTCCCCAATCAACCCCCTTCCTCTTCCCTGTCCTGGTATTCCCCTACACTGCTGCATCGAACCTTTCCAGTACCAGGGGCCTCTCCTTCCTTCTTCTTGGGCATCATTTGATATGTGAATTGTGTCTTGGGTATTCCGAGCTTCTGGGCTAATATCCACTTATCAGTGACTGCATACCATATGTGTTCTTTTGTGATTGGGTTACCTCACTTAGGATGATATTTTCCAGTTCCACCCATTTGCCTAAGAATTTCATGAATTCATTGTTTTTAATAGCTGAGTAGTATTCCACTGTGTAAATATATCACATTTTCTGTATCCATTCCTCTCTTGAGGGACATCTGGGTTCTTTCCAGCTTCTGGCTATTATAGATAGGACTGCTATGAACATAGTGGAGCATGTGTCCTTATTATATGCTGGGGAATCCTCTGGGTATATGCCCAGGAAAGAAGAACCAACAAGTACACTAATAAAGAATAATAGACTAGTGTTAACAGACTACTATATTAATAGATTATTAATAGTAATAATAGATTAATAACATTCATCTGTTCTAGGTTTGATAGTTGTTCTTCAATTTGTCTGTTTGTTTGAAGGATTGTTTTAGTTTTCTGTTTGCAAGGAAGAGGAGCTTCAGTGCATGCCAAATGAAGCTGATTTCCTTGGGAAAAGTGGCTGCTGTCTCTATATCCTGATTTCTCCCATCAGATGAACAATGTGGGTTCAGCCTGATGGCAGTGAACTTTAGCATGAATGAAACCAGTTTGGTTTCCAGAATCTTAGTTGTCTGTCATTTTTATTTAGCAAATCCCTCTTATAGCTCTATCATGATGTGAGCTGATCTTTGCCAAGGTGAACAGTGACTGTCATAAGATTCTGATGCAGAGGACACTGAAAAATCCTCCCTTTCTCCAGAATCTGCTCTCTTGGGATTGTCTGTCATCATAATTGAAAAATACAAGCTAGAAGGCCACACGGGATGAGTGATGACATTAAGGTATCTTCTTAATTATGCCACATATCAGCAAGAGATAAAGTCAGGTTTTACTTTCCTTAAATCTACACTGACTGTGTCAGAGACTCAGTAGATTGGTACAAAAAGTGAATCGTAAATAAGGTTGGATCTTCAGTGGTTTCTGAATATTTCCCTCCACTCCTTTGTCTAAATGTTTTTTCTGAGAAATGCACTTCCAGGTAAGAAGTACACTCAGAGTGTACACAGAGGAAGCCATGTCTACCGTGTTTGCCAGAGAATTTCTGGGAGAAATAATAGTAATAATATTACAGACGTGCCACAGGTGACAGAAAAATTCTTGAAACTTCCATCCTATGAATGTCAATGAGTGAATGACACCAGCCAGGGACAAGGCAAGCAGAACCAGTCAGCTAAACTGTATCTGATTCCTGGTGCACAGAGTCATGAGGAAGCTGAATGGTTGTTCGAAAGCACCAGGTTTTAAGGTGATTTGTCATGCAGCAGTAGCTAACCAGAAAGCCTTCGCTTTCTCCTCTATTGCCCATGCGGTCTCTCTACTATGGGATCTGTTTTCTTGACTAACTGTTGCTTCTCATCTTGCCTTTACAAAGAAATTCTCCCAGAAATTCTCTGCCAAAATTCTGGAAGGGAAAGACTAACTGGATTAACTCATTGTTGTCTGTTGTGAACATTTCGTGATCCAATCCTCTTTATTAAATTAAATAACTGTCCAGTTATAATTGTCTGTTAAAAGACACTTTCTTAGCCATCCTGACTGGTGTGAGATGGAATCTCAGGGTTGTTTTGATTTGCATTTCCCTAATGACTAAGGATGATGAACATCTCTTTAGGTGCTTCTCAGCCATTAGATATTCTTCAGGTGAGAACTCTTTGTGGAGCTCTGTACCCGTCAGGATGGCTAAGATCAAAAACACAGGAGACAGCAGTTGTTGGCGAGGATGTGGAGAAAGAGGAACACTCCTCCACTGCTGGTGGAATTGCAGGCTGGTACAACCACTCTGGAAAGCAGTCTGGCGGCTCCTCAGAAAACTGGGCATGACACTTCCGGAGGATCCGGCTATACCACTCCTGGGCATATACCCAGAGACTTTACCTGCATGCAATAAGGACACATGCTCCACTATATTCATAGCAGCCTTATTTATAATAGCCAGAAGCTGGAAAGAACCCAGATGTCCCTCAACGGAGGAATGGATTCAGAAGATGTGGTATATTTACACAATGGAATACTACTCTGCAATTAAAAACAATGAATTCACGAAATTCCTAGGCAAATGGTCAGAACTTGAAAATATCATCCTTAGTGAGGTAACCCAATCACAAAAGATCACACATGGTATGAAGTCACTGATAAGGGGATATTGACCCAGAATCTCAGAATACCCTAGACACAATCAGCATATCAATAGATTTCTAAAAAGATGGAAGGAGAGACCCCTGGTCCTGGAAAGACTGGATGTAGGGGAACGCCAGGACAGAGTAATGAGAGGGGGTTGAACGGAGAAAAGAGGGAGGGAAGGGGGCTTATGGGACCTTCGGGGAGGGAGGAAACGGGAAAGGGGAAGTGATTTGGAATGTAAATTAAAAAAATAAAATAAAATTTAAAAAAAAAAAAAAAAAAAAAAAAAAAAAGACACTTTCTGGCCGGGCGGTGGTAGTGCACGCCTTTAATCCTAGCACTTGGGAGGCAGAGGCAGGCGGATTTCTGAGTTCAGGGCCAGCCTGGTCTACAGAGAGGGTTTCAGGACAGCCAGGACTATGCAGAGAAACCCTGTCTCAAAAAACCAAAAAAAAAAAAAAAGACACTTTCTGTACATACAAAGCTTCACATCAGGTGCTATACTTTAACATGTCCAACAAAAGACTCCAGTGAGATCTAGCTGGATGTGTTTTAATGCTAAAAAGCACAAGAAGGCCTGTGGTCTGAAGAAACATGTTAGAGTCCAGGTCCTAGGAATGAGAATTGGGTTGGTTGAAAGATTAAAAGATAGTGGAAGGTAATGTTTCTCAATTTTGTGTAGAGCAAATATGACTCATGTCTGAGTGCTGGCTTTTTAGGGATAGAGAGCAGCTAGGTGTGTAGGACAGGCCATAATCCCAGCTGCTCTGGACAACCACAAATTTGGGACCAGCATGCCACCTTGATCTTAACTTAGTGACATCCTGTTTAAAAGAGTGGGTTTTTATTGCTCTATTCAATTCAAGGATGTAGTTCACTGGTAGGGTGTTTTTCTAGCACTTGTGAAGCCCT